>CM074512.1:39101546-39167604 GCA_037379345.1 Perna viridis | reverse complement strand
GATTTTTGTAGTGTATTCCTCTCATGGCAAAGTTAACAAGATCTTCAAGTAGTTTAAAGCTATTTCAAGAAACTTTTCATTTTGCCATGGCTTCAACTTAAGGCTAAAAACCACTAATTCCACTTCCCATAGGCTTCTATGCTAATTTCACAATATTCAATGGCTTCTCTGGACTTTACCTTAACTTTAACCTGCAGATGACTATATATCAGCATGATTCTACATATGTCAGCTCACAATCCTCAGAATGGCATGTGGGGTTAGCAGACTTGCAGTGCAGTACTGGTCACCGGAAGTGAAGGGTCTATAAATAGCATGGGAAATCCCAATGTTTTCACAAGATAGGGGTACATTTAAAAATCATTATGGAGATTAGGCTTCACATCACAAGAAGCAAAATGCACCTATAAAATGTACAGAAATGTTTTTCCTTTCAGAAACTGTTTAAATTTTTTAAATAAGATGAGAACTTTTTTCACAGCACTATGAGGAACAGGGGTAATTTCTGCGTAGGACTATTTTTGCGTACGTTCCAAATGCTCATTGTTGAATTGGTGGTCTGTAACCTAAAGAGTCACTTTTTGTCTTAGAAAAAATAAATAACTATACAGGTATCTTCCTACACACATACTGAATGCATTTGCAAAGTTTCAGTGAAATGTGACAAGCACTTTTTTAGATATTTGATTTTTAAATATAGGGTAACCAAGTTGTGCCAGCAAAAAAGTGAAAATATTCTACCATACTGAAATGCATTAAATATTTGCAAAGAACTTTTTCTGACTTTTCAAATAAAAAATATCAATCACAACTTGTTTTTTAACAATATTAATGAAGAAATAGTTTTAAAAGTAATCATTTTCTGAGAAATTGGTCTATTTTTAAAAATTTATTTCTGACATGCCTCCCCCTTTTTCTTGATCACATGTCAAAAATCCTAAATCTTTAAATTTTCACAAAAGGTGATATATTTGGCTTTAAATTTGTAAATACAGTGTTTTCACATTAAAACATGACCAGTAAAGGGCACCTAAAGCAAAAAAAGTGCTCAATAATGGATTTTCCATGTTGCCATAGGGGAATGCTTATATGGCCTTAACCGCAGTAATGAAAGTGAGTGTTTCCTCATTTCTAACCTAATTTTTGCTCAAATCTACACAAAACTTGATTTCAAGTGCTTATTACTACCATATTTAGGTAAATATAGCCCTCAAAGTTTAATATTTGATATTTTTACTAAATTTTCTACACTTTTTACAAGATAGGACATAAAAATCAGCCAAAAAGACCAATTTTCCATAATTTGGACCTATAACTTAAAAAAATGCATATTTTGAAGGATTTTTGTAGTGTATTCCTCTCATGGCAAAGTTAACAAGATCTTCAAGTAGTTTAAAGCTATTTCAAGAAACTTTTCATTTTGCCATGGCTTCAACTTAAGGCTAAAAACCACTAATTCCACTTCCATAGGCTTCTATGCTAATTTCACAATATTCAATGGCTTCTCTGGACTTTACCTTAACTTTAACCTGCAGATGACTATATATCAGCATGATTCTACATATGTCAGCTCACAATCCTCAGAATGGCATGTGGGGTTAGCAGACTTGCAGTGCAGTACTGGTCACCGGAAGTGAAGGGTCTATAAATAGCATGGGAAATCCCAATGTTTTCACAAGATAGGGGTACATTTAAAAATCATTATGGAGATTAGGCTTCACATCACAAGAAGCAAAATGCACCTATAAAATGTACAGAAATGTTTTTCCTTTCAGAAACTGTTTAAATTTTTTAAATAAGATGAGAACTTTTTTCACAGCACTATGAGGAACAGGGGTAATTTCTGCGTAGGACTATTTTTGCGTACGTTCCAAATGCTCATTGGTTGAATTGGTGGTCTGTAACCTAAAGAGTCACTTTTTGTCTTAGAAAAAATAAATAACTATACAGGTATCTTCCTACACACATACTGAATGCATTTGCAAAGTTTCAGTGAAATGTGACAAGCACTTTTTTAGATATTTGATTTTTAAATATAGGGTAACCAAGTTGTGCCAGCAAAAAAGTGAAAATATTCTACCATACTGAAATGCATTAAATATTTGCAAAGAACTTTTCTGACTTTTCAAATAAAAAATATCAATCACAACTTGTTTTTTAACAATATTAATGAAGAAATAGTTTTAAAGTAATCATTTTCTGAGAAATTGGTCTATTTTTAAAAATTTATTTCTGACATGCCTCCCCCTTTTTCTTGATCACATGTCAAAAATCCTAAATCTTTAAATTTTCACAAAAGGTGATATATTTGGCTTTAAATTTGTAAATACAGTGTTTTCACATTAAAACATGACCAGTAAAGGGCACCTAAAGCAAAAAAAGTGCTCAATAATGGATTTTCCATGTTGCCATAGGGGAATGCTTATATGGCCTTAACCGCAGTAATGAAAGTGAGTGTTTCCTCATTTCTAACCTAATTTTTGCTCAAATCTACACAAAACTTGATTTCAAGTGCTTATTACTACCATATTTAGGTAAATATAGCCCTCAAAGTTTAATATTTGATATTTTTACTAAATTTTCTACACTTTTTACAAGATAGGACATAAAAATCAGCCAAAAAGACCAATTTTCCATAATTTGGACCTATAACTTAAAAAAATGCATATTTTGAAGGATTTTTGTAGTGTATTCCTCTCATGGCAAAGTTAACAAGATCTTCAAGTAGTTTAAAGCTATTTCAAGAAACTTTTCATTTTGCCATGGCTTCAACTTAAGGCTAAAAACCACTAATTCCACTTCCCATAGGCTTCTATGCTAATTTCACAATATTCAATGGCTTCTCTGGACTTTACCTTAACTTTAACCTGCAGATGACTATATATCAGCATGATTCTACATATGTCAGCTCACAATCCTCAGAATGGCATGTGGGGTTAGCAGACTTGCAGTGCAGTACTGGTCACCGGAAGTGAAGGGTCTATAAATAGCATGGGAAATCCCAATGTTTTCACAAGATAGGGGTACATTTAAAAATCATTATGGAGATTAGGCTTCACATCACAAGAAGCAAAATGCACCTATAAAATGTACAGAAATGTTTTTCCTTTCAGAAACTGTTTAAATTTTTTAAATAAGATGAGAACTTTTTTCACAGCACTATGAGGAACAGGGGTAATTTCTGCGTAGGACTATTTTTGCGTACGTTCCAAATGCTCATTGGTTGAATTGGTGGTCTGTAACCTAAAGAGTCACTTTTTGTCTTAGAAAAAATAAATAACTATACAGGTATCTTCCTACACACATACTGAATGCATTTGCAAAGTTTCAGTGAAATGTGACAAGCACTTTTTAAATATTTGATTTTTAAATATAGGGTAACCAAGTTGTGCCAGCAAAAAAGTGAAAATATTCTACCATACTGAAATGCATTAAATATTTGCAAAGAACTTTTTCTGACTTTTCAAATAAAAAATATCAATCACAACTTGTTTTTTAACAATATTAATGAAGAAATAGTTTTAAAAGTAATCATTTTCTGAGAAATTGGTCTATTTTTAAAATTTATTTCTGACATGCCTCCCCCTTTTTCTTGATCACATGTCAAAAATCCTAAATCTTTAAATTTTCACAAAAGGTGATATATTTGGCTTTAAATTTGTAAATACAGTGTTTTCACATTAAAACATGACCAGTAAAGGGCACCTAAAGCAAAAAAAGTGCTCAATAATGGATTTTCCATGTTGCCATAGGGGAATGCTTATATGGCCTTAACCGCAGTAATGAAAGTGAGTGTTTCCTCATTTCTAACCTAATTTTTGCTCAAATCTACACAAAACTTGATTTCAAGTGCTTATTACTACCATATTTAGGTAAATATAGCCCTCAAAGTTTAATATTTGATATTTTTACTAAATTTTCTACACTTTTTACAAGATAGGACATAAAAATCAGCCAAAAAGACCAATTTTCCATAATTTGGACCTATAACTTAAAAAAATGCATATTTTGAAGGATTTTTGTAGTGTATTCCTCTCATGGCAAAGTTAACAAGATCTTCAAGTAGTTTAAAGCTATTTCAAGAAACTTTTCATTTTGCCATGGCTTCAACTTAAGGCTAAAAACCACTAATTCCACTTCCCATAGGCTTCTATGCTAATTTCACAATATTCAATGGCTTCTCTGGACTTTACCTTAACTTTAACCTGCAGATGACTATATATCAGCATGATTCTACATATGTCAGCTCACAATCCTCAGAATGGCATGTGGGGTTAGCAGACTTGCAGTGCAGTACTGGTCACCGGAAGTGAAGGGTCTATAAATAGCATGGGAAATCCCAATGTTTTCACAAGATAGGGGTACATTTAAAAATCATTATGGAGATTAGGCTTCACATCACAAGAAGCAAAATGCACCTATAAAATGTACAGAAATGTTTTTCCTTTCAGAAACTGTTTAAATTTTTTAAATAAGATGAGAACTTTTTTCACAGCACTATGAGGAACAGGGGTAATTTCTGCGTAGGACTATTTTTGCGTACGTTCCAAATGCTCATTGGTTGAATTGGTGGTCTGTAACCTAAAGAGTCACTTTTTGTCTTAGAAAAAATAAATAACTATACAGGTATCTTCCTACACACATACTGAATGCATTTGCAAAGTTTCAGTGAAATGTGACAAGCACTTTTTTAGATATTTGATTTTTAAATATAGGGTAACCAAGTTGTGCCAGCAAAAAAGTGAAAATATTCTACCATACTGAAATGCATTAAATATTTGCAAAGAACTTTTTCTGACTTTTCAAATAAAAAATATCAATCACAACTTGTTTTTTAACAATATTAATGAAGAAATAGTTTTAAAAGTAATCATTTTCTGAGAAATTGGTCTATTTTTAAAAATTTATTTCTGACATGCCTCCCCTTTTTCTTGATCACATGTCAAAAATCCTAAATCTTTAAATTTTCACAAAAGGTGATATATTTGGCTTTAAATTTGTAAATACAGTGTTTTCACATTAAAACATGACCAGTAAAGGGCACCTAAAGCAAAAAAAGTGCTCAATAATGGATTTTCCATGTTGCCATAGGGGAATGCTTATATGGCCTTAACCGCAGTAATGAAAGTGAGTGTTTCCTCATTTCTAACCTAATTTTTGCTCAAATCTACACAAAACTTGATTTCAAGTGCTTATTACTACCATATTTAGGTAAATATAGCCCTCAAAGTTTAATATTTGATATTTTTACTAAATTTTCTACACTTTTTACAAGATAGGACATAAAAATCAGCCAAAAAGACCAATTTTCCATAATTTGGACCTATAACTTAAAAAAATGCATATTTTGAAGGATTTTTGTAGTGTATTCCTCTCATGGCAAAGTTAACAAGATCTTCAAGTAGTTTAAAGCTATTTCAAGAAACTTTTCATTTTGCCATGGCTTCAACTTAAGGCTAAAAACCACTAATTCCACTTCCCATAGGCTTCTATGCTAATTTCACAATATTCAATGGCTTCTCTGGACTTTACCTTAACTTTAACCTGCAGATGACTATATATCAGCATGATTCTACATATGTCAGCTCACAATCCTCAGAATGGCATGTGGGGTTAGCAGACTTGCAGTGCAGTACTGGTCACCGGAAGTGAAGGGTCTATAAATAGCATGGGAAATCCCAATGTTTTCACAAGATAGGGGTACATTTAAAAATCATTATGGAGATTAGGCTTCACATCACAAGAAGCAAAATGCACCTATAAAATGTACAGAAATGTTTTTCCTTTCAGAAACTGTTTAAATTTTTTAAATAAGATGAGAACTTTTTTCACAGCACTATGAGGAACAGGGGTAATTTCTGCGTAGGACTATTTTTGCGTACGTTCCAAATGCTCATTGTTGAATTGGTGGTCTGTAACCTAAAGAGTCACTTTTTGTCTTAGAAAAAATAAATAACTATACAGGTATCTTCCTACACACATACTGAATGCATTTGCAAAGTTTCAGTGAAATGTGACAAGCACTTTTTTAGATATTTGATTTTTAAATATAGGGTAACCAAGTTGTGCCAGCAAAAAAGTGAAAATATTCTACCATACTGAAATGCATTAAATATTTGCAAAGAACTTTTTCTGACTTTTCAAATAAAAAATATCAATCACAACTTGTTTTTTAACAATATTAATGAAGAAATAGTTTTAAAAGTAATCATTTTCTGAGAAATTGGTCTATTTTTAAAAATTTATTTCTGACATGCCTCCCCCTTTTTCTTGATCACATGTCAAAAATCCTAAATCTTTAAATTTTCACAAAAGGTGATATATTTGGCTTTAAATTTGTAAATACAGTGTTTTCACATTAAAACATGACCAGTAAAGGGCACCTAAAGCAAAAAAAGTGCTCAATAATGGATTTTCCATGTTGCCATAGGGGAATGCTTATATGGCCTTAACCGCAGTAATGAAAGTGAGTGTTTCCTCATTTCTAACCTAATTTTTGCTCAAATCTACACAAAACTTGATTTCAAGTGCTTATTACTACCATATTTAGGTAAATATAGCCCTCAAAGTTTAATATTTGATATTTTTACTAAATTTTCTACACTTTTTACAAGATAGGACATAAAAATCAGCCAAAAAGACCAATTTTCCATAATTTGGACCTATAACTTAAAAAAATGCATATTTTGAAGGATTTTTGTAGTGTATTCCTCTCATGGCAAAGTTAACAAGATCTTCAAGTAGTTTAAAGCTATTTCAAGAAACTTTTCATTTTGCCATGGCTTCAACTTAAGGCTAAAAACCACTAATTCCACTTCCCATAGGCTTCTATGCTAATTTCACAATATTCAATGGCTTCTCTGGACTTTACCTTAACTTTAACCTGCAGATGACTATATATCAGCATGATTCTACATATGTCAGCTCACAATCCTCAGAATGGCATGTGGGGTTAGCAGACTTGCAGTGCAGTACTGGTCACCGGAAGTGAAGGGTCTATAAATAGCATGGGAAATCCCAATGTTTTCACAAGATAGGGGTACATTTAAAAATCATTATGGAGATTAGGCTTCACATCACAAGAAGCAAAATGCACCTATAAAATGTACAGAAATGTTTTTCCTTTCAGAAACTGTTTAAATTTTTTAAATAAGATGAGAACTTTTTTCACAGCACTATGAGGAACAGGGGTAATTTCTGCGTAGGACTATTTTTGCGTACGTTCCAAATGCTCATTGGTTGAATTGGTGGTCTGTAACCTAAAGAGTCACTTTTTGTCTTAGAAAAAATAAATAACTATACAGGTATCTTCCTACACACATACTGAATGCATTTGCAAAGTTTCAGTGAAATGTGACAAGCACTTTTTTAGATATTTGATTTTTAAATATAGGGTAACCAAGTTGTGCCAGCAAAAAAGTGAAAATATTCTACCATACTGAAATGCATTAAATATTTGCAAAGAACTTTTTCTGACTTTTCAAATAAAAAATATCAATCACAACTTGTTTTTTAACAATATTAATGAAGAAATAGTTTTAAAAGTAATCATTTTCTGAGAAATTGGTCTATTTTTAAAAATTTATTTCTGACATGCCTCCCCCTTTTTCTTGATCACATGTCAAAAATCCTAAATCTTTAAATTTTCACAAAAGGTGATATATTTGGCTTTAAATTTGTAAATACAGTGTTTTCACATTAAAACATGACCAGTAAAGGGCACCTAAAGCAAAAAAAGTGCTCAATAATGGATTTTCCATGTTGCCATAGGGGAATGCTTATATGGCCTTAACCGCAGTAATGAAAGTGAGTGTTTCCTCATTTCTAACCTAATTTTTGCTCAAATCTACACAAAACTTGATTTCAAGTGCTTATTACTACCATATTTAGGTAAATATAGCCCTCAAAGTTTAATATTTGATATTTTTACTAAATTTTCTACACTTTTTACAAGATAGGACATAAAAATCAGCCAAAAAGACCAATTTTCCATAATTTGGACCTATAACTTAAAAAAATGCATATTTTGAAGGATTTTTGTAGTGTATTCCTCTCATGGCAAAGTTAACAAGATCTTCAAGTAGTTTAAAGCTATTTCAAGAAACTTTTCATTTTGCCATGGCTTCAACTTAAGGCTAAAAACCACTAATTCCACTTCCCATAGGCTTCTATGCTAATTTCACAATATTCAATGGCTTCTCTGGACTTTACCTTAACTTTAACCTGCAGATGACTATATATCAGCATGATTCTACATATGTCAGCTCACAATCCTCAGAATGGCATGTGGGGTTAGCAGACTTGCAGTGCAGTACTGGTCACCGGAAGTGAAGGGTCTATAAATAGCATGGGAAATCCCAATGTTTTCACAAGATAGGGGTACATTTAAAAATCATTATGGAGATTAGGCTTCACATCACAAGAAGCAAAATGCACCTATAAAATGTACAGAAATGTTTTTCCTTTCAGAAACTGTTTAAATTTTTTAAATAAGATGAGAACTTTTTTCACAGCACTATGAGGAACAGGGGTAATTTCTGCGTAGGACTATTTTTGCGTACGTTCCAAATGCTCATTGGTTGAATTGGTGGTCTGTAACCTAAAGAGTCACTTTTTGTCTTAGAAAAAATAAATAACTATACAGGTATCTTCCTACACACATACTGAATGCATTTGCAAAGTTTCAGTGAAATGTGACAAGCACTTTTTTAGATATTTGATTTTTAAATATAGGGTAACCAAGTTGTGCCAGCAAAAAAGTGAAAATATTCTACCATACTGAAATGCATTAAATATTTGCAAAGAACTTTTTCTGACTTTTCAAATAAAAAATATCAATCACAACTTGTTTTTTAACAATATTAATGAAGAAATAGTTTTAAAAGTAATCATTTTCTGAGAAATTGGTCTATTTTTAAAAATTTATTTCTGACATGCCTCCCCCTTTTTCTTGATCACATGTCAAAAATCCTAAATCTTTAAATTTTCACAAAAGGTGATATATTTGGCTTTAAATTTGTAAATACAGTGTTTTCACATTAAAACATGACCAGTAAAGGGCACCTAAAGCAAAAAAAGTGCTCAATAATGGATTTTCCATGTTGCCATAGGGGAATGCTTATATGGCCTTAACCGCAGTAATGAAAGTGAGTGTTTCCTCATTTCTAACCTAATTTTTGCTCAAATCTACACAAAACTTGATTTCAAGTGCTTATTACTACCATATTTAGGTAAATATAGCCCTCAAAGTTTAATATTTGATATTTTTACTAAATTTTCTACACTTTTTACAAGATAGGACATAAAAATCAGCCAAAAAGACCAATTTTCCATAATTTGGACCTATAACTTAAAAAAATGCATATTTTGAAGGATTTTTGTAGTGTATTCCTCTCATGGCAAAGTTAACAAGATCTTCAAGTAGTTTAAAGCTATTTCAAGAAACTTTTCATTTTGCCATGGCTTCAACTTAAGGCTAAAAACCAC
Source organism: Perna viridis (assembly GCA_037379345.1). Lineage (NCBI taxonomy): Eukaryota > Metazoa > Mollusca > Bivalvia > Mytilida > Mytilidae > Perna > Perna viridis. The sequence goes on along the minus strand of CM074512.1, from coordinate 39,158,118 downwards.
TAATTCCACTTCCCATAGGCTTCTATGCTAATTTCACAATATTCAATGGCTTCTCTGGACTTTACCTTAACTTTAACCTGCAGATGACTATATATCAGCATGATTCTACATATGTCAGCTCACAATCCTCAGAATGGCATGTGGGGTTAGCAGACTTGCAGTGCAGTACTGGTCACCGGAAGTGAAGGGTCTATAAATAGCATGGGAAATCCCAATGTTTTCACAAGATAGGGGTACATTTAAAAATCATTATGGAGATTAGGCTTCACATCACAAGAAGCAAAATGCACCTATAAAATGTACAGAAATGTTTTTCCTTTCAGAAACTGTTTAAATTTTTTAAATAAGATGAGAACTTTTTTCACAGCACTATGAGGAACAGGGGTAATTTCTGCGTAGGACTATTTTTGCGTACGTTCCAAATGCTCATTGGTTGAATTGGTGGTCTGTAACCTAAAGAGTCACTTTTTGTCTTAGAAAAAATAAATAACTATACAGGTATCTTCCTACACACATACTGAATGCATTTGCAAAGTTTCAGTGAAATGTGACAAGCACTTTTTTAGATATTTGATTTTTAAATATAGGGTAACCAAGTTGTGCCAGCAAAAAAGTGAAAATATTCTACCATACTGAAATGCATTAAATATTTGCAAAGAACTTTTTCTGACTTTTCAAATAAAAAATATCAATCACAACTTGTTTTTTAACAATATTAATGAAGAAATAGTTTTAAAAGTAATCATTTTCTGAGAAATTGGTCTATTTTTAAAAATTTATTTCTGACATGCCTCCCCCTTTTTCTTGATCACATGTCAAAAATCCTAAATCTTTAAATTTTCACAAAAGGTGATATATTTGGCTTTAAATTTGTAAATACAGTGTTTTCACATTAAAACATGACCAGTAAAGGGCACCTAAAGCAAAAAAAGTGCTCAATAATGGATTTTCCATGTTGCCATAGGGGAATGCTTATATGGCCTTAACCGCAGTAATGAAAGTGAGTGTTTCCTCATTTCTAACCTAATTTTTGCTCAAATCTACACAAAACTTGATTTCAAGTGCTTATTACTACCATATTTAGGTAAATATAGCCCTCAAAGTTTAATATTTGATATTTTTACTAAATTTTCTACACTTTTTACAAGATAGGACATAAAAATCAGCCAAAAAGACCAATTTTCCATAATTTGGACCTATAACTTAAAAAAATGCATATTTTGAAGGATTTTTGTAGTGTATTCCTCTCATGGCAAAGTTAACAAGATCTTCAAGTAGTTTAAAGCTATTTCAAGAAACTTTTCATTTTGCCATGGCTTCAACTTAAGGCTAAAAACCACTAATTCCACTTCCCATAGGCTTCTATGCTAATTTCACAATATTCAATGGCTTCTCTGGACTTTACCTTAACTTTAACCTGCAGATGACTATATATCAGCATGATTCTACATATGTCAGCTCACAATCCTCAGAATGGCATGTGGGGTTAGCAGACTTGCAGTGCAGTACTGGTCACCGGAAGTGAAGGGTCTATAAATAGCATGGGAAATCCCAATGTTTTCACAAGATAGGGGTACATTTAAAAATCATTATGGAGATTAGGCTTCACATCACAAGAAGCAAAATGCACCTATAAAATGTACAGAAATGTTTTTCCTTTCAGAAACTGTTTAAATTTTTTAAATAAGATGAGAACTTTTTTCACAGCACTATGAGGAACAGGGGTAATTTCTGCGTAGGACTATTTTTGCGTACGTTCCAAATGCTCATTGGTTGAATTGGTGGTCTGTAACCTAAAGAGTCACTTTTTGTCTTAGAAAAAATAAATAACTATACAGGTATCTTCCTACACACATACTGAATGCATTTGCAAAGTTTCAGTGAAATGTGACAAGCACTTTTTTAGATATTTGATTTTTAAATATAGGGTAACCAAGTTGTGCCAGCAAAAAAGTGAAAATATTCTACCATACTGAAATGCATTAAATATTTGCAAAGAACTTTTTCTGACTTTTCAAATAAAAAATATCAATCACAACTTGTTTTTTAACAATATTAATGAAGAAATAGTTTTAAAAGTAATCATTTTCTGAGAAATTGGTCTATTTTTAAAAATTTATTTCTGACATGCCTCCCCCTTTTTCTTGATCACATGTCAAAAATCCTAAATCTTTAAATTTTCACAAAAGGTGATATATTTGGCTTTAAATTTGTAAATACAGTGTTTTCACATTAAAACATGACCAGTAAAGGGCACCTAAAGCAAAAAAAGTGCTCAATAATGGATTTTCCATGTTGCCATAGGGGAATGCTTATATGGCCTTAACCGCAGTAATGAAAGTGAGTGTTTCCTCATTTCTAACCTAATTTTTGCTCAAATCTACACAAAACTTGATTTCAAGTGCTTATTACTACCATATTTAGGTAAATATAGCCCTCAAAGTTTAATATTTGATATTTTTACTAAATTTTCTACACTTTTTACAAGATAGGACATAAAAATCAGCCAAAAAGACCAATTTTCCATAATTTGGACCTATAACTTAAAAAAATGCATATTTTGAAGGATTTTTGTAGTGTATTCCTCTCATGGCAAAGTTAACAAGATCTTCAAGTAGTTTAAAGCTATTTCAAGAAACTTTTCATTTTGCCATGGCTTCAACTTAAGGCTAAAAACCACTAATTCCACTTCCCATAGGCTTCTATGCTAATTTCACAATATTCAATGGCTTCTCTGGACTTTACCTTAACTTTAACCTGCAGATGACTATATATCAGCATGATTCTACATATGTCAGCTCACAATCCTCAGAATGGCATGTGGGGTTAGCAGACTTGCAGTGCAGTACTGGTCACCGGAAGTGAAGGGTCTATAAATAGCATGGGAAATCCCAATGTTTTCACAAGATAGGGGTACATTTAAAAATCATTATGGAGATTAGGCTTCACATCACAAGAAGCAAAATGCACCTATAAAATGTACAGAAATGTTTTTCCTTTCAGAAACTGTTTAAATTTTTTAAATAAGATGAGAACTTTTTTCACAGCACTATGAGGAACAGGGGTAATTTCTGCGTAGGACTATTTTTGCGTACGTTCCAAATGCTCATTGGTTGAATTGGTGGTCTGTAACCTAAAGAGTCACTTTTTGTCTTAGAAAAAATAAATAACTATACAGGTATCTTCCTACACACATACTGAATGCATTTGCAAAGTTTCAGTGAAATGTGACAAGCACTTTTTTAGATATTTGATTTTTAAATATAGGGTAACCAAGTTGTGCCAGCAAAAAAGTGAAAATATTCTACCATACTGAAATGCATTAAATATTTGCAAAGAACTTTTTCTGACTTTTCAAATAAAAAATATCAATCACAACTTGTTTTTTAACAATATTAATGAAGAAATAGTTTTAAAAGTAATCATTTTCTGAGAAATTGGTCTATTTTTAAAAATTTATTTCTGACATGCCTCCCCCTTTTTCTTGATCACATGTCAAAAATCCTAAATCTTTAAATTTTCACAAAAGGTGATATATTTGGCTTTAAATTTGTAAATACAGTGTTTTCACATTAAAACATGACCAGTAAAGGGCACCTAAAGCAAAAAAAGTGCTCAATAATGGATTTTCCATGTTGCCATAGGGGAATGCTTATATGGCCTTAACCGCAGTAATGAAAGTGAGTGTTTCCTCATTTCTAACCTAATTTTTGCTCAAATCTACACAAAACTTGATTTCAAGTGCTTATTACTACCATATTTAGGTAAATATAGCCCTCAAAGTTTAATATTTGATATTTTTACTAAATTTTCTACACTTTTTACAAGATAGGACATAAAAATCAGCCAAAAAGACCAATTTTCCATAATTTGGACCTATAACTTAAAAAAATGCATATTTTGAAGGATTTTTGTAGTGTATTCCTCTCATGGCAAAGTTAACAAGATCTTCAAGTAGTTTAAAGCTATTTCAAGAAACTTTTCATTTTGCCATGGCTTCAACTTAAGGCTAAAAACCACTAATTCCACTTCCCATAGGCTTCTATGCTAATTTCACAATATTCAATGGCTTCTCTGGACTTTACCTTAACTTTAACCTGCAGATGACTATATATCAGCATGATTCTACATATGTCAGCTCACAATCCTCAGAATGGCATGTGGGGTTAGCAGACTTGCAGTGCAGTACTGGTCACCGGAAGTGAAGGGTCTATAAATAGCATGGGAAATCCCAATGTTTTCACAAGATAGGGGTACATTTAAAAATCATTATGGAGATTAGGCTTCACATCACAAGAAGCAAAATGCACCTATAAAATGTACAGAAATGTTTTTCCTTTCAGAAACTGTTTAAATTTTTTAAATAAGATGAGAACTTTTTTCACAGCACTATGAGGAACAGGGGTAATTTCTGCGTAGGACTATTTTTGCGTACGTTCCAAATGCTCATTGGTTGAATTGGTGGTCTGTAACCTAAAGAGTCACTTTTTGTCTTAGAAAAAATAAATAACTATACAGGTATCTTCCTACACACATACTGAATGCATTTGCAAAGTTTCAGTGAAATGTGACAAGCACTTTTTTAGATATTTGATTTTTAAATATAGGGTAACCAAGTTGTGCCAGCAAAAAATTGAAAATATTCTACCATACTGAAATGCATTAAATATTTGCAAAGAACTTTTTCTGACTTTTCAAATAAAAAATATCAATCACAACTTGTTTTTTAACAATATTAATGAAGAAATAGTTTTAAAAGTAATCATTTTCTGAGAAATTGGTCTATTTTTAAAAATTTATTTCTGACATGCCTCCCCCTTTTTCTTGATCACATGTCAAAAATCCTAAATCTTTAAATTTTCACAAAAGGTGATATATTTGGCTTTAAATTTGTAAATACAGTGTTTTCACATTAAAACATGACCAGTAAAGGGCACCTAAAGCAAAAAAAGTGCTCAATAATGGATTTTCCATGTTGCCATAGGGGAATGCTTATATGGCCTTAACCGCAGTAATGAAAGTGAGTGTTTCCTCATTTCTAACCTAATTTTTGCTCAAATCTACACAAAACTTGATTTCAAGTGCTTATTACTACCATATTTAGGTAAATATAGCCCTCAAAGTTTAATATTTGATATTTTTACTAAATTTTCTACACTTTTTACAAGATAGGACATAAAAATCAGCCAAAAAGACCAATTTTCCATAATTTGGACCTATAACTTAAAAAAATGCATATTTTGAAGGATTTTTGTAGTGTATTCCTCTCATGGCAAAGTTAACAAGATCTTCAAGTAGTTTAAAGCTATTTCAAGAAACTTTTCATTTTGCCATGGCTTCAACTTAAGGCTAAAAACCACTAATTCCACTTCCCATAGGCTTCTATGCTAATTTCACAATATTCAATGGCTTCTCTGGACTTTACCTTAACTTTAACCTGCAGATGACTATATATCAGCATGATTCTACATATGTCAGCTCACAATCCTCAGAATGGCATGTGGGGTTAGCAGACTTGCAGTGCAGTACTGGTCACCGGAAGTGAAGGGTCTATAAATAGCATGGGAAATCCCAATGTTTTCACAAGATAGGGGTACATTTAAAAATCATTATGGAGATTAGGCTTCACATCACAAGAAGCAAAATGCACCTATAAAATGTACAGAAATGTTTTTCCTTTCAGAAACTGTTTAAATTTTTTAAATAAGATGAGAACTTTTTTCACAGCACTATGAGGAACAGGGGTAATTTCTGCGTAGGACTATTTTTGCGTACGTTCCAAATGCTCATTGGTTGAATTGGTGGTCTGTAACCTAAAGAGTCACTTTTTGTCTTAGAAAAAATAAATAACTATACAGGTATCTTCCTACACACATACTGAATGCATTTGCAAAGTTTCAGTGAAATGTGACAAGCACTTTTTTAGATATTTGATTTTTAAATATAGGGTAACCAAGTTGTGCCAGCAAAAAAGTGAAAATATTCTACCATACTGAAATGCATTAAATATTTGCAAAGAACTTTTTCTGACTTTTCAAATAAAAAATATCAATCACAACTTGTTTTTTAACAATATTAATGAAGAAATAGTTTTAAAAGTAATCATTTTCTGAGAAATTGGTCTATTTTTAAAAATTTATTTCTGACATGCCTCCCCCTTTTTCTTGATCACATGTCAAAAATCCTAAATCTTTAAATTTTCACAAAAGGTGATATATTTGGCTTTAAATTTGTAAATACAGTGTTTTCACATTAAAACATGACCAGTAAAGGGCACCTAAAGCAAAAAAAGTGCTCAATAATGGATTTTCCATGTTGCCATAGGGGAATGCTTATATGGCCTTAACCGCAGTAATGAAAGTGAGTGTTTCCTCATTTCTAACCTAATTTTTGCTCAAATCTACACAAAACTTGATTTCAAGTGCTTATTACTACCATATTTAGGTAAATATAGCCCTCAAAGTTTAATATTTGATATTTTTACTAAATTTTCTACACTTTTTACAAGATAGGACATAAAAATCAGCCAAAAAGACCAATTTTCCATAATTTGGACCTATAACTTAAAAAAATGCATATTTTGAAGGATTTTTGTAGTGTATTCCTCTCATGGCAAAGTTAACAAGATCTTCAAGTAGTTTAAAGCTATTTCAAGAAACTTTTCATTTTGCCATGGCTTCAACTTAAGGCTAAAAACCACTAATTCCACTTCCCATAGGCTTCTATGCTAATTTCACAATATTCAATGGCTTCTCTGGACTTTACCTTAACTTTAACCTGCAGATGACTATATATCAGCATGATTCTACATATGTCAGCTCACAATCCTCAGAATGGCATGTGGGGTTAGCAGACTTGCAGTGCAGTACTGGTCACCGGAAGTGAAGGGTCTATAAATAGCATGGGAAATCCCAATGTTTTCACAAGATAGGGGTACATTTAAAAATCATTATGGAGATTAGGCTTCACATCACAAGAAGCAAAATGCACCTATAAAATGTACAGAAATGTTTTTCCTTTCAGAAACTGTTTAAATTTTTTAAATAAGATGAGAACTTTTTTCACAGCACTATGAGGAACAGGGGTAATTTCTGCGTAGGACTATTTCTGCGTACGTTCCAAATGCTCATTGGTTGAATTGGTGGTCTGTAACCTAAAGAGTCACTTTTTGTCTTAGAAAAAATAAATAACTATACAGGTATCTTCCTACACACATACTGAATGCATTTGCAAAGTTTCAGTGAAATGTGACAAGCACTTTTTTAGATATTTGATTTTTAAATATAGGGTAACCAAGTTGTGCCAGCAAAAAAGTGAAAATATTCTACCATACTGAAATGCATTAAATATTTGCAAAGAACTTTTTCTGACTTTTCAAATAAAAAATATCAATCACAACTTGTTTTTTAACAATATTAATGAAGAAATAGTTTTAAAAGTAATCATTTTCTGAGAAATTGGTCTATTTTTAAAAATTTATTTCTGACATGCCTCCCCCTTTTTCTTGATCACATGTCAAAAATCCTAAATCTTTAAATTTTCACAAAAGGTGATATATTTGGCTTTAAATTTGTAAATACAGTGTTTTCACATTAAAACATGACCAGTAAAGGGCACCTAAAGCAAAAAAAGTGCTCAATAATGGATTTTCCATGTTGCCATAGGGGAATGCTTATATGGCCTTAACCGCAGTAATGAAAGTGAGTGTTTCCTCATTTCTAACCTAATTTTTGCTCAAATCTACACAAAACTTGATTTCAAGTGCTTATTACTACCATATTTAGGTAAATATAGCCCTCAAAGTTTAATATTTGATATTTTTACTAAATTTTCTACACTTTTTACAAGATAGGACATAAAAATCAGCCAAAAAGACCAATTTTCCATAATTTGGACCTATAACTTAAAAAAATGCATATTTTGAAGGATTTTTGTAGTGTATTCCTCTCATGGCAAAGTTAACAAGATCTTCAAGTAGTTTAAAGCTATTTCAAGAAACTTTTCATTTTGCCATGGCTTCAACTTAAGGCTAAAAACCACTAATTCCACTTCCCATAGGCTTCTATGCTAATTTCACAATATTCAATGGCTTCTCTGGACTTTACCTTAACTTTAACCTGCAGATGACTATATATCAGCATGATTCTACATATGTCAGCTCACAATCCTCAGAATGGCATGTGGGGTTAGCAGACTTGCAGTGCAGTACTGGTCACCGGAAGTGAAGGGTCTATAAATAGCATGGGAAATCCCAATGTTTTCACAAGATAGGGGTACATTTAAAAATCATTATGGAGATTAGGCTTCACATCACAAGAAGCAAAATGCACCTATAAAATGTACAGAAATGTTTTTCCTTTCAGAAACTGTTTAAATTTTTTAAATAAGATGAGAACTTTTTTCACAGCACTATGAGGAACAGGGGTAATTTCTGCGTAGGACTATTTTTGCGTACGTTCCAAATGCTCATTGGTTGAATTGGTGGTCTGTAACCTAAAGAGTCACTTTTTGTCTTAGAAAAAATAAATAACTATACAGGTATCTTCCTACACACATACTGAATGCATTTGCAAAGTTTCAGTGAAATGTGACAAGCACTTTTTTAGATATTTGATTTTTAAATATAGGGTAACCAAGTTGTGCCAGCAAAAAAGTGAAAATATTCTACCATACTGAAATGCATTAAATATTTGCAAAGAACTTTTTCTGACTTTTCAAATAAAAAATATCAATCACAACTTGTTTTTTAACAATATTAATGAAGAAATAGTTTTAAAAGTAATCATTTTCTGAGAAATTGGTCTATTTTTAAAAATTTATTTCTGACATGCCTCCCCCTTTTTCTTGATCACATGTCAAAAATCCTAAATCTTTAAATTTTCACAAAAGGTGATATATTTGGCTTTAAATTTGTAAATACAGTGTTTTCACATTAAAACATGACCAGTAAAGGGCACCTAAAGCAAAAAAAGTGCTCAATAATGGATTTTCCATGTTGCCATAGGGGAATGCTTATATGGCCTTAACCGCAGTAATGAAAGTGAGTGTTTCCTCATTTCTAACCTAATTTTTGCTCAAATCTACACAAAACTTGATTTCAAGTGCTTATTACTACCATATTTAGGTAAATATAGCCCTCAAAGTTTAATATTTGATATTTTTACTAAATTTTCTACACTTTTTACAAGATAGGACATAAAAATCAGCCAAAAAGACCAATTTTCCATAATTTGGACCTATAACTTAAAAAAATGCATATTTTGAAGGATTTTTGTAGTGTATTCCTCTCATGGCAAAGTTAACAAGATCTTCAAGTAGTTTAAAGCTATTTCAAGAAACTTTTCATTTTGCCATGGCTTCAACTTAAGGCTAAAAACCACTAATTCCACTTCCCATAGGCTTCTATGCTAATTTCACAATATTCAATGGCTTCTCTGGACTTTACCTTAACTTTAACCTGCAGATGACTATATATCAGCATGATTCTACATATGTCAGCTCACAATCCTCAGAATGGCATGTGGGGTTAGCAGACTTGCAGTGCAGTACTGGTCACCGGAAGTGAAGGGTCTATAAATAGCATGGGAAATCCCAATGTTTTCACAAGATAGGGGTACATTTAAAAATCATTATGGAGATTAGGCTTCACATCACAAGAAGCAAAATGCACCTATAAAATGTACAGAAATGTTTTTCCTTTCAGAAACTGTTTAAATTTTTTAAATAAGATGAGAACTTTTTTCACAGCACTATGAGGAACAGGGGTAATTTCTGCGTAGGACTATTTTTGCGTACGTTCCAAATGCTCATTGGTTGAATTGGTGGTCTGTAACCTAAAGAGTCACTTTTTGTCTTAGAAAAAATAAATAACTATACAGGTATCTTCCTACACACATACTGAATGCATTTGCAAAGTTTCAGTGAAATGTGACAAGCACTTTTTTAGATATTTGATTTTTAAATATAGGGTAACCAAGTTGTGCCAGCAAAAAAGTGAAAATATTCTACCATACTGAAATGCATTAAATATTTGCAAAGAACTTTTTCTGACTTTTCAAATAAAAAATATCAATCACAACTTGTTTTTTAACAATATTAATGAAGAAATAGTTTTAAAAGTAATCATTTTCTGAGAAATTGGTCTATTTTTAAAAATTTATTTCTGACATGCCTCCCCCTTTTTCTTGATCACATGTCAAAAATCCTAAATCTTTAAATTTTCACAAAAGGTGATATATTTGGCTTTAAATTTGTAAATACAGTGTTTTCACATTAAAACATGACCAGTAAAGGGCACCTAAAGCAAAAAAAGTGCTCAATAATGGATTTTCCATGTTGCCATAGGGGAATGCTTATATGGCCTTAACCGCAGTAATGAAAGTGAGTGTTTCCTCATTTCTAACCTAATTTTTGCTCAAATCTACACAAAACTTGATTTCAAGTGCTTATTACTACCATATTTAGGTAAATATAGCCCTCAAAGTTTAATATTTGATATTTTTACTAAATTTTCTACACTTTTTACAAGATAGGACATAAAAATCAGCCAAAAAGACCAATTTTCCATAATTTGGACCTATGACTTAAAAAAATGCATATTTTGAAGGATTTTTGTAGTGTATTCCTCTCATGGCAAAGTTAACAAGATCTTCAAGTAGTTTAAAGCTATTTCAAGAAACTTTTCATTTTGCCATGGCTTCAACTTAAAGAGTCACTTTTTGTCTTAGAAAAAATAAATAACTATACAGGTATCTTCCTACACACATACTGAATGCATTTGCAAAGTTTCAGTGAAATGTGACAAGCACTTTTTTAGATATTTGATTTTTAAATATAGGGTAACCAAGTTGTGCCAGCAAAAAAGTGAAAATATTCTACCATACTGAAATGCATTAAATATTTGCAAAGAACTTTTTCTGACTTTTCAAATAAAAAATATCAATCACAACTTGTTTTTTAACAATATTAATGAAGAAATAGTTTTAAAAGTAATCATTTTCTGAGAAATTGGTCTATTTTTAAAAATTTATTTCTGACATGCCTCCCCCTTTTTCTTGATCACATGTCAAAAATCCTAAATCTTTAAATTTTCACAAAAGGTGATATATTTGGCTTTAAATTTGTAAATACAGTGTTTTCACATTAAAACATGACCAGTAAAGGGCACCTAAAGCAAAAAAAGTGCTCAATAATGGATTTTCCATGTTGCCATAGGGGAATGCTTATATGGCCTTAACCGCAGTAATGAAAGTGAGTGTTTCCTCATTTCTAACCTAATTTTTGCTCAAATCTACACAAAACTTGATTTCAAGTGCTTATTACTACCATATTTAGGTAAATATAGCCCTCAAAGTTTAATATTTGATATTTTTACTAAATTTTCTACACTTTTTACAAGATAGGACATAAAAATCAGCCAAAAAGACCAATTTTCCATAATTTGGACCTATAACTTAAAAAAATGCATATTTTGAAGGATTTTTGTAGTGTATTCCTCTCATGGCAAAGTTAACAAGATCTTCAAGTAGTTTAAAGCTATTTCAAGAAACTTTTCATTTTGCCATGGCTTCAACTTAAGGCTAAAAACCACTAATTCCACTTCCCATAGGCTTCTATGCTAATTTCACAATATTCAATGGCTTCTCTGGACTTTACCTTAACTTTAACCTGCAGATGACTATATATCAGCATGATTCTACATATGTCAGCTCACAATCCTCAGAATGGCATGTGGGGTTAGCAGACTTGCAGTGCAGTACTGGTCACCGGAAGTGAAGGGTCTATAAATAGCATGGGAAATCCCAATGTTTTCACAAGATAGGGGTACATTTAAAAATCATTATGGAGATTAGGCTTCACATCACAAGAAGCAAAATGCACCTATAAAATGTACAGAAATGTTTTTCCTTTCAGAAACTGTTTAAATTTTTTAAATAAGATGAGAACTTTTTTCACAGCACTATGAGGAACAGGGGTAATTTCTGCGTAGGACTATTTTTGCGTACGTTCCAAATGCTCATTGGTTGAATTGGTGGTCTGTAACCTAAAGAGTCACTTTTTGTCTTAGAAAAAATAAATAACTATACAGGTATCTTCCTACACACATACTGAATGCATTTGCAAAGTTTCAGTGAAATGTGACAAGCACTTTTTTAGATATTTGATTTTTAAATATAGGGTAACCAAGTTGTGCCAGCAAAAAAGTGAAAATATTCTACCATACTGAAATGCATTAAATATTTGCAAAGAACTTTTTCTGACTTTTCAAATAAAAAATATCAATCACAACTTGTTTTTTAACAATATTAATGAAGAAATAGTTTTAAAAGTAATCATTTTCTGAGAAATTGGTCTATTTTTAAAAATTTATTTCTGACATGCCTCCCCCTTTTTCTTGATCACATGTCAAAAATCCTAAATCTTTAAATTTTCACAAAAGGTGATATATTTGGCTTTAAATTTGTAAATACAGTGTTTTCACATTAAAACATGACCAGTAAAGGGCACCTAAAGCAAAAAAAGTGCTCAATAATGGATTTTCCATGTTGCCATAGGGGAATGCTTATATGGCCTTAACCGCAGTAATGAAAGTGAGTGTTTCCTCATTTCTAACCTAATTTTTGCTCAAATCTACACAAAACTTGATTTCAAGTGCTTATTACTACCATATTTAGGTAAATATAGCCCTCAAAGTTTAATATTTGATATTTTTACTAAATTTTCTACACTTTTTACAAGATAGGACATAAAAATCAGCCAAAAAGACCAATTTTCCATAATTTGGACCTATAACTTAAAAAAATGCATATTTTGAAGGATTTTTGTAGTGTATTCCTCTCATGGCAAAGTTAACAAGATCTTCAAGTAGTTTAAAGCTATTTCAAGAAACTTTTCATTTTGCCATGGCTTCAACTTAAAGAGTCACTTTTTGTCTTAGAAAAAATAAATAACTATACAGGTATCTTCCTACACACATACTGAATGCATTTGCAAAGTTTCAGTGAAATGTGACAAGCACTTTTTTAGATATTTGATTTTTAAATATAGGGTAACCAAGTTGTGCCAGCAAAAAAGTGAAAATATTCTACCATACTGAAATGCATTAAATATTTGCAAAGAACTTTTTCTGACTTTTCAAATAAAAAATATCAATCACAACTTGTTTTTTTAACAATATTAATGAAGAAATAGTTTTAAAAGTAATCATTTTCTGAGAAATTGGTCCATTTTTAAAAATTTATTTCTGACATGCCTCCCCCTTTTTCTTGATCACATGTCAAAAATCCTAAATCTTTAAATTTTCACAAAAGGTGATATATTTGGCTTTAAATTTGTAAATACAGTGTTTTCACATTAAAACATGACCAGTAAAGGGCACCTAAAGCAAAAAAAGTGCTCAATAATGGATTTTCCATGTTGCCATAGGGGAATGCTTATATGGCCTTAACCGCAGTAATGAAAGTGAGTGTTTCCTCATTTCTAACCTAATTTTTGCTCAAATCTACACAAAACTTGATTTCAAGTGCTTATTACTACCATATTTAGGTAAATATAGCCCTCAAAGTTTAATATTTGATATTTTTACTAAATTTTCTACACTTTTTACAAGATAGGACATAAAAATCAGCCAAAAAGACCAATTTTCCATAATTTGGACCTATAACTTAAAAAAATGCATATTTTGAAGGATTTTTGTAGTGTATTCCTCTCATGGCAAAGTTAACAAGATCTTCAAGTAGTTTAAAGCTATTTCAAGAAACTTTTCATTTTGCCATGGCTTCAACTTAAGGCTAAAAACCACTAATTCCACTTCCCATAGGCTTCTATGCTAATTTCACAATATTCAATGGCTTCTCTGGACTTTACCTTAACTTTAACCTGCAGATGACTATATATCAGCATGATTCTACATATGTCAGCTCACAATCCTCAGAATGGCATGTGGGGTTAGCAGACTTGCAGTGCAGTACTGGTCACCGGAAGTGAAGGGTCTATAAATAGCATGGGAAATCCCAATGTTTTCACAAGATAGGGGTACATTTAAAAATCATTATGGAGATTAGGCTTCACATCACAAGAAGCAAAATGCACCTATAAAATGTACAGAAATGTTTTTCCTTTCAGAAACTGTTTAAATTTTTTAAATAAGATGAGAACTTTTTTCACAGCACTATGAGGAACAGGGGTAATTTCTGCGTAGGACTATTTTTGCGTACGTTCCAAATGCTCATTGGTTGAATTGGTGGTCTGTAACCTAAAGAGTCACTTTTTGTCTTAGAAAAAATAAATAACTATACAGGTATCTTCCTACACACATACTGAATGCATTTGCAAAGTTTCAGTGAAATGTGACAAGCACTTTTTTAGATATTTGATTTTTAAATATAGGGTAACCAAGTTGTGCCAGCAAAAAAGTGAAAATATTCTACCATACTGAAATGCATTAAATATTTGCAAAGAACTTTTTCTGACTTTTCAAATAAAAAATATCAATCACAACTTGTTTTTTAACAATATTAATGAAGAAATAGTTTTAAAAGTAATCATTTTCTGAGAAATTGGTCTATTTTTAAAAATTTATTTCTGACATGCCTCCCCCTTTTTCTTGATCACATGTCAAAAATCCTAAATCTTTAAATTTTCACAAAAGGTGATATATTTGGCTTTAAATTTGTAAATACAGTGTTTTCACATTAAAACATGACCAGTAAAGGGCACCTAAAGCAAAAAAAGTGCTCAATAATGGATTTTCCATGTTGCCATAGGGGAATGCTTATATGGCCTTAACCGCAGTAATGAAAGTGAGTGTTTCCTCATTTCTAACCTAATTTTTGCTCAAATCTACACAAAACTTGATTTCAAGTGCTTATTACTACCATATTTAGGTAAATATAGCCCTCAAAGTTTAATATTTGATATTTTTACTAAATTTTCTACACTTTTTACAAGATAGGACATAAAAATCAGCCAAAAAGACCAATTTTCCATAATTTGGACCTATAACTTAAAAAAATGCATATTTTGAAGGATTTTTGTAGTGTATTCCTCTCATGGCAAAGTTAACAAGATCTTCAAGTAGTTTAAAGCTATTTCAAGAAACTTTTCATTTTGCCATGGCTTCAACTTAAGGCTAAAAACCACTAATTCCACTTCCCATAGGCTTCTATGCTAATTTCACAATATTCAATGGCTTCTCTGGACTTTACCTTAACTTTAACCTGCAGATGACTATATATCAGCATGATTCTACATATGTCAGCTCACAATCCTCAGAATGGCATGTGGGGTTAGCAGACTTGCAGTGCAGTACTGGTCACCGGAAGTGAAGGGTCTATAAATAGCATGGGAAATCCCAATGTTTTCACAAGATAGGGGTACATTTAAAAATCATTATGGAGATTAGGCTTCACATCACAAGAAGCAAAATGCACCTATAAAATGTACAGAAATGTTTTTCCTTTCAGAAACTGTTTAAATTTTTTAAATAAGATGAGAACTTTTTTCACAGCACTATGAGGAACAGGGGTAATTTCTGCGTAGGACTATTTTTGCGTACGTTCCAAATGCTCATTGGTTGAATTGGTGGTCTGTAACCTAAAGAGTCACTTTTTGTCTTAGAAAAAATAAATAACTATACAGGTATCTTCCTACACACATACTGAATGCATTTGCAAAGTTTCAGTGAAATGTGACAAGCACTTTTTTAGATATTTGATTTTTAAATATAGGGTAACCAAGTTGTGCCAGCAAAAAAGTGAAAATATTCTACCATACTGAAATGCATTAAATATTTGCAAAGAACTTTTTCTGACTTTTCAAATAAAAAATATCAATCACAACTTGTTTTTTAACAATATTAATGAAGAAATAGTTTTAAAAGTAATCATTTTCTGAGAAATTGGTCTATTTTTAAAAATTTATTTCTGACATGCCTCCCCCTTTTTCTTGATCACATGTCAAAAATCCTAAATCTTTAAATTTTCACAAAAGGTGATATATTTGGCTTTAAATTTGTAAATACAGTGTTTTCACATTAAAACATGACCAGTAAAGGGCACCTAAAGCAAAAAAAGTGCTCAATAATGGATTTTCCATGTTGCCATAGGGGAATGCTTATATGGCCTTAACCGCAGTAATGAAAGTGAGTGTTTCCTCATTTCTAACCTAATTTTTGCTCAAATCTACACAAAACTTGATTTCAAGTGCTTATTACTACCATATTTAGGTAAATATAGCCCTCAAAGTTTAATATTTGATATTTTTACTAAATTTTCTACACTTTTTACAAGATAGGACATAAAAATCAGCCAAAAAGACCAATTTTCCATAATTTGGACCTATAACTTAAAAAAATGCATATTTTGAAGGATTTTTGTAGTGTATTCCTCTCATGGCAAAGTTAACAAGATCTTCAAGTAGTTTAAAGCTATTTCAAGAAACTTTTCATTTTGCCATGGCTTCAACTTAAGGCTAAAAACCACTAATTCCACTTCCCATAGGCTTCTATGCTAATTTCACAATATTCAATGGCTTCTCTGGACTTTACCTTAACTTTAACCTGCAGATGACTATATATCAGCATGATTCTACATATGTCAGCTCACAATCCTCAGAATGGCATGTGGGGTTAGCAGACTTGCAGTGCAGTACTGGTCACCGGAAGTGAAGGGTCTATAAATAGCATGGGAAATCCCAATGTTTTCACAAGATAGGGGTACATTTAAAAATCATTATGGAGATTAGGCTTCACATCACAAGAAGCAAAATGCACCTATAAAATGTACAGAAATGTTTTTCCTTTCAGAAACTGTTTAAATTTTTTAAATAAGATGAGAACTTTTTTCACAGCACTATGAGGAACAGGGGTAATTTCTGCGTAGGACTATTTTTGCGTACGTTCCAAATGCTCATTGGTTGAATTGGTGGTCTGTAACCTAAAGAGTCACTTTTTGTCTTAGAAAAAATAAATAACTATACAGGTATCTTCCTACACACATACTGAATGCATTTGCAAAGTTTCAGTGAAATGTGACAAGCACTTTTTTAGATATTTGATTTTTAAATATAGGGTAACCAAGTTGTGCCAGCAAAAAAGTGAAAATATTCTACCATACTGAAATGCATTAAATATTTGCAAAGAACTTTTTCTGACTTTTCAAATAAAAAATATCAATCACAACTTGTTTTTTAACAATATTAATGAAGAAATAGTTTTAAAAGTAATCATTTTCTGAGAAATTGGTCTATTTTTAAAAATTTATTTCTGACATGCCTCCCCCTTTTTCTTGATCACATGTCAAAAATCCTAAATCTTTAAATTTTCACAAAAGGTGATATATTTGGCTTTAAATTTGTAAATACAGTGTTTTCACATTAAAACATGACCAGTAAAGGGCACCTAAAGCAAAAAAAGTGCTCAATAATGGATTTTCCATGTTGCCATAGGGGAATGCTTATATGGCCTTAACCGCAGTAATGAAAGTGAGTGTTTCCTCATTTCTAACCTAATTTTTGCTCAAATCTACACAAAACTTGATTTCAAGTGCTTATTACTACCATATTTAGGTAAATATAGCCCTCAAAGTTTAATATTTGATATTTTTACTAAATTTTCTACACTTTTTACAAGATAGGACATAAAAATCAGCCAAAAAGACCAATTTTCCATAATTTGGACCTATAACTTAAAAAAATGCATATTTTGAAGGATTTTTGTAGTGTATTCCTCTCATGGCAAAGTTAACAAGATCTTCAAGTAGTTTAAAGCTATTTCAAGAAACTTTTCATTTTGCCATGGCTTCAACTTAAGGCTAAAAACCACTAATTCCACTTCCCATAGGCTTCTATGCTAATTTCACAATATTCAATGGCTTCTCTGGACTTTACCTTAACTTTAACCTGCAGATGACTATATATCAGCATGATTCTACATATGTCAGCTCACAATCCTCAGAATGGCATGTGGGGTTAGCAGACTTGCAGTGCAGTACTGGTCACCGGAAGTGAAGGGTCTATAAATAGCATGGGAAATCCCAATGTTTTCACAAGATAGGGGTACATTTAAAAATCATTATGGAGATTAGGCTTCACATCACAAGAAGCAAAATGCACCTATAAAATGTACAGAAATGTTTTTCCTTTCAGAAACTGTTTAAATTTTTTAAATAAGATGAGAACTTTTTTCACAGCACTATGAGGAACAGGGGTAATTTCTGCGTAGGACTATTTTTGCGTACGTTCCAAATGCTCATTGGTTGAATTGGTGGTCTGTAACCTAAAGAGTCACTTTTTGTCTTAGAAAAAATAAATAACTATACAGGTATCTTCCTACACACATACTGAATGCATTTGCAAAGTTTCAGTGAAATGTGACAAGCACTTTTTTAGATATTTGATTTTTAAATATAGGGTAACCAAGTTGTGCCAGCAAAAAAGTGAAAATATTCTACCATACTGAAATGCATTAAATATTTGCAAAGAACTTTTTCTGACTTTTCAAATAAAAAATATCAATCACAACTTGTTTTTTAACAATATTAATGAAGAAATAGTTTTAAAAGTAATCATTTTCTGAGAAATTGGTCTATTTTTAAAAATTTATTTCTGACATGCCTCCCCCTTTTTCTTGATCACATGTCAAAAATCCTAAATCTTTAAATTTTCACAAAAGGTGATATATTTGGCTTTAAATTTGTAAATACAGTGTTTTCACATTAAAACATGACCAGTAAAGGGCACCTAAAGCAAAAAAAGTGCTCAATAATGGATTTTCCATGTTGCCATAGGGGAATGCTTATATGGCCTTAACCGCAGTAATGAAAGTGAGTGTTTCCTCATTTCTAACCTAATTTTTGCTCAAATCTACACAAAACTTGATTTCAAGTGCTTATTACTACCATATTTAGGTAAATATAGCCCTCAAAGTTTAATATTTGATATTTTTACTAAATTTTCTACACTTTTTACAAGATAGGACATAAAAATCAGCCAAAAAGACCAATTTTCCATAATTTGGACCTATAACTTAAAAAAATGCATATTTTGAAGGATTTTTGTAGTGTATTCCTCTCATGGCAAAGTTAACAAGATCTTCAAGTAGTTTAAAGCTATTTCAAGAAACTTTTCATTTTGCCATGGCTTCAACTTAAGGCTAAAAACCACTAATTCCACTTCCCATAGGCTTCTATGCTAATTTCACAATATTCAATGGCTTCTCTGGACTTTACCTTAACTTTAACCTGCAGATGACTATATATCAGCATGATTCTACATATGTCAGCTCACAATCCTCAGAATGGCATGTGGGGTTAGCAGACTTGCAGTGCAGTACTGGTCACCGGAAGTGAAGGGTCTATAAATAGCATGGGAAATCCCAATGTTTTCACAAGATAGGGGTACATTTAAAAATCATTATGGAGATTAGGCTTCACATCACAAGAAGCAAAATGCACCTATAAAATGTACAGAAATGTTTTTCCTTTCAGAAACTGTTTAAATTTTTTAAATAAGATGAGAACTTTTTTCACAGCACTATGAGGAACAGGGGTAATTTCTGCGTAGGACTATTTTTGCGTACGTTCCAAATGCTCATTGGTTGAATTGGTGGTCTGTAACCTAAAGAGTCACTTTTTGTCTTAGAAAAAATAAATAACTATACAGGTATCTTCCTACACACATACTGAATGCATTTGCAAAGTTTCAGTGAAATGTGACAAGCACTTTTTTAGATATTTGATTTTTAAATATAGGGTAACCAAGTTGTGCCAGCAAAAAAGTGAAAATATTCTACCATACTGAAATGCATTAAATATTTGCAAAGAACTTTTTCTGACTTTTCAAATAAAAAATATCAATCACAACTTGTTTTTTAACAATATTAATGAAGAAATAGTTTTAAAAGTAATCATTTTCTGAGAAATTGGTCTATTTTTAAAAATTTATTTCTGACATGCCTCCCCCTTTTTCTTGATCACATGTCAAAAATCCTAAATCTTTAAATTTTCACAAAAGGTGATATATTTGGCTTTAAATTTGTAAATACAGTGTTTTCACATTAAAACATGACCAGTAAAGGGCACCTAAAGCAAAAAAAGTGCTCAATAATGGATTTTCCATGTTGCCATAGGGGAATGCTTATATGGCCTTAACCGCAGTAATGAAAGTGAGTGTTTCCTCATTTCTAACCTAATTTTTGCTCAAATCTACACAAAACTTGATTTCAAGTGCTTATTACTACCATATTTAGGTAAATATAGCCCTCAAAGTTTAATATTTGATATTTTTACTAAATTTTCTACACTTTTTACAAGATAGGACATAAAAATCAGCCAAAAAGACCAATTTTCCATAATTTGGACCTATAACTTAAAAAAATGCATATTTTGAAGGATTTTTGTAGTGTATTCCTCTCATGGCAAAGTTAACAAGATCTTCAAGTAGTTTAAAGCTATTTCAAGAAACTTTTCATTTTGCCATGGCTTCAACTTAAGGCTAAAAACCACTAAATCCACTTCCCATAGGCTTCTATGCTAATTTCACAATATTCAATGGCTTCTCTGGACTTTACCTTAACTTTAACCTGCAGATGACTATATATCAGCATGATTCTACATATGTCAGCTCACAATCCTCAGAATGGCATGTGGGGTTAGCAGACTTGCAGTGCAGTACTGGTCACCGGAAGTGAAGGGTCTATAAATAGCATGGGAAATCCCAATGTTTTCACAAGATAGGGGTACATTTAAAAATCATTATGGAGATTAGGCTTCACATCACAAGAAGCAAAATGCACCTATAAAATGTACAGAAATGTTTTTCCTTTCAGAAACTGTTTAAATTTTTTAAATAAGATGAGAACTTTTTTCACAGCACTATGAGGAACAGGGGTAATTTCTGCGTAGGACTATTTTTGCGTACGTTCCAAATGCTCATTGGTTGAATTGGTGGTCTGTAACCTAAAGAGTCACTTTTTGTCTTAGAAAAAATAAATAACTATACAGGTATCTTCCTACACACATACTGAATGCATTTGCAAAGTTTCAGTGAAATGTGACAAGCACTTTTTTAGATATTTGATTTTTAAATATAGGGTAACCAAGTTGTGCCAGCAAAAAAGTGAAAATATTCTACCATACTGAAATGCATTAAATATTTGCAAAGAACTTTTTCTGACTTTTCAAATAAAAAATATCAATCACAACTTGTTTTTTAACAATATTAATGAAGAAATAGTTTTAAAAGTAATCATTTTCTGAGAAATTGGTCTATTTTTAAAAATTTATTTCTGACATGCCTCCCCCTTTTTCTTGATCACATGTCAAAAATCCTAAATCTTTAAATTTTCACAAAAGGTGATATATTTGGCTTTAAATTTGTAAATACAGTGTTTTCACATTAAAACATGACCAGTAAAGGGCACCTAAAGCAAAAAAAGTGCTCAATAATGGATTTTCCATGTTGCCATAGGGGAATGCTTATATGGCCTTAACCGCAGTAATGAAAGTGAGTGTTTCCTCATTTCTAACCTAATTTTTGCTCAAATCTACACAAAACTTGATTTCAAGTGCTTATTACTACCATATTTAGGTAAATATAGCCCTCAAAGTTTAATATTTGATATTTTTACTAAATTTTCTACACTTTTTACAAGATAGGACATAAAAATCAGCCAAAAAGACCAATTTTCCATAATTTGGACCTATAACTTAAAAAAATGCATATTTTGAAGGATTTTTGTAGTGTATTCCTCTCATGGCAAAGTTAACAAGATCTTCAAGTAGTTTAAAGCTATTTCAAGAAACTTTTCATTTTGCCATGGCTTCAACTTAAGGCTAAAAACCACTAATTCCACTTCCCATAGGCTTCTATGCTAATTTCACAATATTCAATGGCTTCTCTGGACTTTACCTTAACTTTAACCTGCAGATGACTATATATCAGCATGATTCTACATATGTCAGCTCACAATCCTCAGAATGGCATGTGGGGTTAGCAGACTTGCAGTGCAGTACTGGTCACCGGAAGTGAAGGGTCTATAAATAGCATGGGAAATCCCAATGTTTTCACAAGATAGGGGTACATTTAAAAATCATTATGGAGATTAGGCTTCACATCACAAGAAGCAAAATGCACCTATAAAATGTACAGAAATGTTTTTCCTTTCAGAAACTGTTTAAATTTTTTAAATAAGATGAGAACTTTTTTCACAGCACTATGAGGAACAGGGGTAATTTCTGCGTAGGACTATTTTTGCGTACGTTCCAAATGCTCATTGGTTGAATTGGTGGTCTGTAACCTAAAGAGTCACTTTTTGTCTTAGAAAAAATAAATAACTATACAGGTATCTTCCTACACACATACTGAATGCATTTGCAAAGTTTCAGTGAAATGTGACAAGCACTTTTTTAGATATTTGATTTTTAAATATAGGGTAACCAAGTTGTGCCAGCAAAAAAGTGAAAATATTCTACCATACTGAAATGCATTAAATATTTGCAAAGAACTTTTTCTGACTTTTCAAATAAAAAATATCAATCACAACTTGTTTTTTAACAATATTAATGAAGAAATAGTTTTAAAAGTAATCATTTTCTGAGAAATTGGTCTATTTTTAAAAATTTATTTCTGACATGCCTCCCCCTTTTTCTTGATCACATGTCAAAAATCCTAAATCTTTAAATTTTCACAAAAGGTGATATATTTGGCTTTAAATTTGTAAATACAGTGTTTTCACATTAAAACATGACCAGTAAAGGGCACCTAAAGCAAAAAAAGTGCTCAATAATGGATTTTCCATGTTGCCATAGGGGAATGCTTATATGGCCTTAACCGCAGTAATGAAAGTGAGTGTTTCCTCATTTCTAACCTAATTTTTGCTCAAATCTACACAAAACTTGATTTCAAGTGCTTATTACTACCATATTTAGGTAAATATAGCCCTCAAAGTTTAATATTTGATATTTTTACTAAATTTTCTACACTTTTTACAAGATAGGACATAAAAATCAGCCAAAAAGACCAATTTTCCATAATTTGGACCTATAACTTAAAAAAATGCATATTTTGAAGGATTTTTGTAGTGTATTCCTCTCATGGCAAAGTTAACAAGATCTTCAAGTAGTTTAAAGCTATTTCAAGAAACTTTTCATTTTGCCATGGCTTCAACTTAAGGCTAAAAACCACTAATTCCACTTCCCATAGGCTTCTATGCTAATTTCACAATATTCAATGGCTTCTCTGGACTTTACCTTAACTTTAACCTGCAGATGACTATATATCAGCATGATTCTACATATGTCAGCTCACAATCCTCAGAATGGCATGTGGGGTTAGCAGACTTGCAGTGCAGTACTGGTCACCGGAAGTGAAGGGTCTATAAATAGCATGGGAAATCCCAATGTTTTCACAAGATAGGGGTACATTTAAAAATCATTATGGAGATTAGGCTTCACATCACAAGAAGCAAAATGCACCTATAAAATGTACAGAAATGTTTTTCCTTTCAGAAACTGTTTAAATTTTTTAAATAAGATGAGAACTTTTTTCACAGCACTATGAGGAACAGGGGTAATTTCTGCGTAGGACTATTTTTGCGTACGTTCCAAATGCTCATTGGTTGAATTGGTGGTCTGTAACCTAAAGAGTCACTTTTTGTCTTAGAAAAAATAAATAACTATACAGGTATCTTCCTACACACATACTGAATGCATTTGCAAAGTTTCAGTGAAATGTGACAAGCACTTTTTTAGATATTTGATTTTTAAATATAGGGTAACCAAGTTGTGCCAGCAAAAAAGTGAAAATATTCTACCATACTGAAATGCATTAAATATTTGCAAAGAACTTTTTCTGACTTTTCAAATAAAAAATATCAATCACAACTTGTTTTTTAACAATATTAATGAAGAAATAGTTTTAAAAGTAATCATTTTCTGAGAAATTGGTCTATTTTTAAAAATTTATTTCTGACATGCCTCCCCCTTTTTCTTGATCACATGTCAAAAATCCTAAATCTTTAAATTTTCACAAAAGGTGATATATTTGGCTTTAAATTTGTAAATACAGTGTTTTCACATTAAAACATGACCAGTAAAGGGCACCTAAAGCAAAAAAAGTGCTCAATAATGGATTTTCCATGTTGCCATAGGGGAATGCTTATATGGCCTTAACCGCAGTAATGAAAGTGAGTGTTTCCTCATTTCTAACCTAATTTTTGCTCAAATCTACACAAAACTTGATTTCAAGTGCTTATTACTACCATATTTAGGTAAATATAGCCCTCAAAGTTTAATATTTGATATTTTTACTAAATTTTCTACACTTTTTACAAGATAGGACATAAAAATCAGCCAAAAAGACCAATTTTCCATAATTTGGACCTATAACTTAAAAAAATGCATATTTTGAAGGATTTTTGTAGTGTATTCCTCTCATGGCAAAGTTAACAAGATCTTCAAGTAGTTTAAAGCTATTTCAAGAAACTTTTCATTTTGCCATGGCTTCAACTTAAGGCTAAAAACCACTAATTCCACTTCCCATAGGCTTCTATGCTAATTTCACAATATTCAATGGCTTCTCTGGACTTTACCTTAACTTTAACCTGCAGATGACTATATATCAGCATGATTCTACATATGTCAGCTCACAATCCTCAGAATGGCATGTGGGGTTAGCAGACTTGCAGTGCAGTACTGGTCACCGGAAGTGAAGGGTCTATAAATAGCATGGGAAATCCCAATGTTTTCACAAGATAGGGGTACATTTAAAAATCATTATGGAGATTAGGCTTCACATCACAAGAAGCAAAATGCACCTATAAAATGTACAGAAATGTTTTTCCTTTCAGAAACTGTTTAAATTTTTTAAATAAGATGAGAACTTTTTTCACAGCACTATGAGGAACAGGGGTAATTTCTGCGTAGGACTATTTTTGCGTACGTTCCAAATGCTCATTGGTTGAATTGGTGGTCTGTAACCTAAAGAGTCACTTTTTGTCTTAGAAAAAATAAATAACTATACAGGTATCTTCCTACACACATACTGAATGCATTTGCAAAGTTTCAGTGAAATGTGACAAGCACTTTTTTAGATATTTGATTTTTAAATATAGGGTAACCAAGTTGTGCCAGCAAAAAAGTGAAAATATTCTACCATACTGAAATGCATTAAATATTTGCAAAGAACTTTTTCTGACTTTTCAAATAAAAAATATCAATCACAACTTGTTTTTTAACAATATTAATGAAGAAATAGTTTTAAAAGTAATCATTTTCTGAGAAATTGGTCTATTTTTAAAAATTTATTTCTGACATGCCTCCCCCTTTTTCTTGATCACATGTCAAAAATCCTAAATCTTTAAATTTTCACAAAAGGTGATATATTTGGCTTTAAATTTGTAAATACAGTGTTTTCACATTAAAACATGACCAGTAAAGGGCACCTAAAGCAAAAAAAGTGCTCAATAATGGATTTTCCATGTTGCCATAGGGGAATGCTTATATGGCCTTAACCGCAGTAATGAAAGTGAGTGTTTCCTCATTTCTAACCTAATTTTTGCTCAAATCTACACAAAACTTGATTTCAAGTGCTTATTACTACCATATTTAGGTAAATATAGCCCTCAAAGTTTAATATTTGATATTTTTACTAAATTTTCTACACTTTTTACAAGATAGGACATAAAAATCAGCCAAAAAGACCAATTTTCCATAATTTGGACCTATAACTTAAAAAAATGCATATTTTGAAGGATTTTTGTAGTGTATTCCTCTCATGGCAAAGTTAACAAGATCTTCAAGTAGTTTAAAGCTATTTCAAGAAACTTTTCATTTTGCCATGGCTTCAACTTAAGGCTAAAAACCACTAATTCCACTTCCCATAGGCTTCTATGCTAATTTCACAATATTCAATGGCTTCTCTGGACTTTACCTTAACTTTAACCTGCAGATGACTATATATCAGCATGATTCTACATATGTCAGCTCACAATCCTCAGAATGGCATGTGGGGTTAGCAGACTTGCAGTGCAGTACTGGTCACCGGAAGTGAAGGGTCTATAAATAGCATGGGAAATCCCAATGTTTTCACAAGATAGGGGTACATTTAAAAATCATTATGGAGATTAGGCTTCACATCACAAGAAGCAAAATGCACCTATAAAATGTACAGAAATGTTTTTCCTTTCAGAAACTGTTTAAATTTTTTAAATAAGATGAGAACTTTTTTCACAGCACTATGAGGAACAGGGGTAATTTCTGCGTAGGACTATTTTTGCGTACGTTCCAAATGCTCATTGGTTGAATTGGTGGTCTGTAACCTAAAGAGTCACTTTTTGTCTTAGAAAAAATAAATAACTATACAGGTATCTTCCTACACACATACTGAATGCATTTGCAAAGTTTCAGTGAAATGTGACAAGCACTTTTTTAGATATTTGATTTTTAAATATAGGGTAACCAAGTTGTGCCAGCAAAAAAGTGAAAATATTCTACCATACTGAAATGCATTAAATATTTGCAAAGAACTTTTTCTGACTTTTCAAATAAAAAATATCAATCACAACTTGTTTTTTAACAATATTAATGAAGAAATAGTTTTAAAAGTAATCATTTTCTGAGAAATTGGTCTATTTTTAAAAATTTATTTCTGACATGCCTCCCCCTTTTTCTTGATCACATGTCAAAAATCCTAAATCTTTAAATTTTCACAAAAGGTGATATATTTGGCTTTAAATTTGTAAATACAGTGTTTTCACATTAAAACATGACCAGTAAAGGGCACCTAAAGCAAAAAAAGTGCTCAATAATGGATTTTCCATGTTGCCATAGGGGAATGCTTATATGGCCTTAACCGCAGTAATGAAAGTGAGTGTTTCCTCATTTCTAACCTAATTTTTGCTCAAATCTACACAAAACTTGATTTCAAGTGCTTATTACTACCATATTTAGGTAAATATAGCCCTCAAAGTTTAATATTTGATATTTTTACTAAATTTTCTACACTTTTTACAAGATAGGACATAAAAATCAGCCAAAAAGACCAATTTTCCATAATTTGGACCTATAACTTAAAAAAATGCATATTTTGAAGGATTTTTGTAGTGTATTCCTCTCATGGCAAAGTTAACAAGATCTTCAAGTAGTTTAAAGCTATTTCAAGAAACTTTTCATTTTGCCATGGCTTCAACTTAAGGCTAAAAACCACTAATTCCACTTCCCATAGGCTTCTATGCTAATTTCACAATATTCAATGGCTTCTCTGGACTTTACCTTAACTTTAACCTGCAGATGACTATATATCAGCATGATTCTACATATGTCAGCTCACAATCCTCAGAATGGCATGTGGGGTTAGCAGACTTGCAGTGCAGTACTGGTCACCGGAAGTGAAGGGTCTATAAATAGCATGGGAAATCCCAATGTTTTCACAAGATAGGGGTACATTTAAAAATCATTATGGAGATTAGGCTTCACATCACAAGAAGCAAAATGCACCTATAAAATGTACAGAAATGTTTGTCCTTTCAGAAACTGTTTAAATTTTTTAAATAAGATGAGAACTTTTTTCACAGCACTATGAGGAACAGGGGTAATTTCTGCGTAGGACTATTTTTGCGTACGTTCCAAATGCTCATTGGTTGAATTGGTGGTCTGTAACCTAAAGAGTCACTTTTTGTCTTAGAAAAAATAAATAACTATACAGGTATCTTCCTACACACATACTGAATGCATTTGCAAAGTTTCAGTGAAATGTGACAAGCACTTTTTTAGATATTTGATTTTTAAATATAGGGTAACCAAGTTGTGCCAGCAAAAAAGTGAAAATATTCTACCATACTGAAATGCATTAAATATTTGCAAAGAACTTTTTCTGACTTTTCAAATAAAAAATATCAATCACAACTTGTTTTTTAACAATATTAATGAAGAAATAGTTTTAAAAGTAATCATTTTCTGAGAAATTGGTCTATTTTTAAAAATTTATTTCTGACATGCCTCCCCCTTTTTCTTGATCACATGTCAAAAATCCTAAATCTTTAAATTTTCACAAAAGGTGATATATTTGGCTTTAAATTTGTAAATACAGTGTTTTCACATTAAAACATGACCAGTAAAGGGCACCTAAAGCAAAAAAAGTGCTCAATAATGGATTTTCCATGTTGCCATAGGGGAATGCTTATATGGCCTTAACCGCAGTAATGAAAGTGAGTGTTTCCTCATTTCTAACCTAATTTTTGCTCAAATCTACACAAAACTTGATTTCAAGTGCTTATTACTACCATATTTAGGTAAATATAGCCCTCAAAGTTTAATATTTGATATTTTTACTAAATTTTCTACACTTTTTACAAGATAGGACATAAAAATCAGCCAAAAAGACCAATTTTCCATAATTTGGACCTATAACTTAAAAAAATGCATATTTTGAAGGATTTTTGTAGTGTATTCCTCTCATGGCAAAGTTAACAAGATCTTCAAGTAGTTTAAAGCTATTTCAAGAAACTTTTCATTTTGCCATGGCTTCAACTTAAGGCTAAAAACCACTAATTCCACTTCCCATAGGCTTCTATGCTAATTTCACAATATTCAATGGCTTCTCTGGACTTTACCTTAACTTTAACCTGCAGATGACTATATATCAGCATGATTCTACATATGTCAGCTCACAATCCTCAGAATGGCATGTGGGGTTAGCAGACTTGCAGTGCAGTACTGGTCACCGGAAGTGAAGGGTCTATAAATAGCATGGGAAATCCCAATGTTTTCACAAGATAGGGGTACATTTAAAAATCATTATGGAGATTAGGCTTCACATCACAAGAAGCAAAATGCACCTATAAAATGTACAGAAATGTTTTTCCTTTCAGAAACTGTTTAAATTTTTTAAATAAGATGAGAACTTTTTTCACAGCACTATGAGGAACAGGGGTAATTTCTGCGTAGGACTATTTTTGCGTACGTTCCAAATGCTCATTGGTTGAATTGGTGGTCTGTAACCTAAAGAGTCACTTTTTGTCTTAGAAAAAATAAATAACTATACAGGTATCTTCCTACACACATACTGAATGCATTTGCAAAGTTTCAGTGAAATGTGACAAGCACTTTTTTAGATATTTGATTTTTAAATATAGGGTAACCAAGTTGTGCCAGCAAAAAAGTGAAAATATTCTACCATACTGAAATGCATTAAATATTTGCAAAGAACTTTTTCTGACTTTTCAAATAAAAAATATCAATCACAACTTGTTTTTTAACAATATTAATGAAGAAATAGTTTTAAAAGTAATCATTTTCTGAGAAATTGGTCTATTTTTAAAAATTTATTTCTGACATGCCTCCCCCTTTTTCTTGATCACATGTCAAAAATCCTAAATCTTTAAATTTTCACAAAAGGTGATATATTTGGCTTTAAATTTGTAAATACAGTGTTTTCACATTAAAACATGACCAGTAAAGGGCACCTAAAGCAAAAAAAGTGCTCAATAATGGATTTTCCATGTTGCCATAGGGGAATGCTTATATGGCCTTAACCGCAGTAATGAAAGTGAGTGTTTCCTCATTTCTAACCTAATTTTTGCTCAAATCTACACAAAACTTGATTTCAAGTGCTTATTACTACCATATTTAGGTAAATATAGCCCTCAAAGTTTAATATTTGATATTTTTACTAAATTTTCTACACTTTTTACAAGATAGGACATAAAAATCAGCCAAAAAGACCAATTTTCCATAATTTGGACCTATAACTTAAAAAAATGCATATTTTGAAGGATTTTTGTAGTGTATTCCTCTCATGGCAAAGTTAACAAGATCTTCAAGTAGTTTAAAGCTATTTCAAGAAACTTTTCATTTTGCCATGGCTTCAACTTAAGGCTAAAAACCACTAATTCCACTTCCCATAGGCTTCTATGCTAATTTCACAATATTCAATGGCTTCTCTGGACTTTACCTTAACTTTAACCTGCAGATGACTATATATCAGCATGATTCTACATATGTCAGCTCACAATCCTCAGAATGGCATGTGGGGTTAGCAGACTTGCAGTGCAGTACTGGTCACCGGAAGTGAAGGGTCTATAAATAGCATGGGAAATCCCAATGTTTTCACAAGATAGGGGTACATTTAAAAATCATTATGGAGATTAGGCTTCACATCACAAGAAGCAAAATGCACCTATAAAATGTACAGAAATGTTTTTCCTTTCAGAAACTGTTTAAATTTTTTAAATAAGATGAGAACTTTTTTCACAGCACTATGAGGAACAGGGGTAATTTCTGCGTAGGACTATTTTTGCGTACGTTCCAAATGCTCATTGGTTGAATTGGTGGTCTGTAACCTAAAGAGTCACTTTTTGTCTTAGAAAAAATAAATAACTATACAGGTATCTTCCTACACACATACTGAATGCATTTGCAAAGTTTCAGTGAAATGTGACAAGCACTTTTTTAGATATTTGATTTTTAAATATAGGGTAACCAAGTTGTGCCAGCAAAAAAGTGAAAATATTCTACCATACTGAAATGCATTAAATATTTGCAAAGAACTTTTTCTGACTTTTCAAATAAAAAATATCAATCACAACTTGTTTTTTAACAATATTAATGAAGAAATAGTTTTAAAAGTAATCATTTTCTGAGAAATTGGTCTATTTTTAAAAATTTATTTCTGACATGCCTCCCCCTTTTTCTTGATCACATGTCAAAAATCCTAAATCTTTAAATTTTCACAAAAGGTGATATATTTGGCTTTAAATTTGTAAATACAGTGTTTTCACATTAAAACATGACCAGTAAAGGGCACCTAAAGCAAAAAAAGTGCTCAATAATGGATTTTCCATGTTGCCATAGGGGAATGCTTATATGGCCTTAACCGCAGTAATGAAAGTGAGTGTTTCCTCATTTCTAACCTAATTTTTGCTCAAATCTACACAAAACTTGATTTCAAGTGCTTATTACTACCATATTTAGGTAAATATAGCCCTCAAAGTTTAATATTTGATATTTTTACTAAATTTTCTACACTTTTTACAAGATAGGACATAAAAATCAGCCAAAAAGACCAATTTTCCATAATTTGGACCTATAACTTAAAAAAATGCATATTTTGAAGGATTTTTGTAGTGTATTCCTCTCATGGCAAAGTTAACAAGATCTTCAAGTAGTTTAAAGCTATTTCAAGAAACTTTTCATTTTGCCATGGCTTCAACTTAAGGCTAAAAACCACTAATTCCACTTCCCATAGGCTTCTATGCTAATTTCACAATATTCAATGGCTTCTCTGGACTTTACCTTAACTTTAACCTGCAGATGACTATATATCAGCATGATTCTACATATGTCAGCTCACAATCCTCAGAATGGCATGTGGGGTTAGCAGACTTGCAGTGCAGTACTGGTCACCGGAAGTGAAGGGTCTATAAATAGCATGGGAAATCCCAATGTTTTCACAAGATAGGGGTACATTTAAAAATCATTATGGAGATTAGGCTTCACATCACAAGAAGCAAAATGCACCTATAAAATGTACAGAAATGTTTTTCCTTTCAGAAACTGTTTAAATTTTTTAAATAAGATGAGAACTTTTTTCACAGCACTATGAGGAACAGGGGTAATTTCTGCGTAGGACTATTTTTGCGTACGTTCCAAATGCTCATTGGTTGAATTGGTGGTCTGTAACCTAAAGAGTCACTTTTTGTCTTAGAAAAAATAAATAACTATACAGGTATCTTCCTACACACATACTGAATGCATTTGCAAAGTTTCAGTGAAATGTGACAAGCACTTTTTTAGATATTTGATTTTTAAATATAGGGTAACCAAGTTGTGCCAGCAAAAAAGTGAAAATATTCTACCATACTGAAATGCATTAAATATTTGCAAAGAACTTTTTCTGACTTTTCAAATAAAAAATATCAATCACAACTTGTTTTTTAACAATATTAATGAAGAAATAGTTTTAAAAGTAATCATTTTCTGAGAAATTGGTCTATTTTTAAAAATTTATTTCTGACATGCCTCCCCCTTTTTCTTGATCACATGTCAAAAATCCTAAATCTTTAAATTTTCACAAAAGGTGATATATTTGGCTTTAAATTTGTAAATACAGTGTTTTCACATTAAAACATGACCAGTAAAGGGCACCTAAAGCAAAAAAAGTGCTCAATAATGGATTTTCCATGTTGCCATAGGGGAATGCTTATATGGCCTTAACCGCAGTAATGAAAGTGAGTGTTTCCTCATTTCTAACCTAATTTTTGCTCAAATCTACACAAAACTTGATTTCAAGTGCTTATTACTACCATATTTAGGTAAATATAGCCCTCAAAGTTTAATATTTGATATTTTTACTAAATTTTCTACACTTTTTACAAGATAGGACATAAAAATCAGCCAAAAAGACCAATTTTCCATAATTTGGACCTATAACTTAAAAAAATGCATATTTTGAAGGATTTTTGTAGTGTATTCCTCTCATGGCAAAGTTAACAAGATCTTCAAGTAGTTTAAAGCTATTTCAAGAAACTTTTCATTTTGCCATGGCTTCAACTTAAGGCTAAAAACCACTAATTCCACTTCCCATAGGCTTCTATGCTAATTTCACAATATTCAATGGCTTCTCTGGACTTTACCTTAACTTTAACCTGCAGATGACTATATATCAGCATGATTCTACATATGTCAGCTCACAATCCTCAGAATGGCATGTGGGGTTAGCAGACTTGCAGTGCAGTACTGGTCACCGGAAGTGAAGGGTCTATAAATAGCATGGGAAATCCCAATGTTTTCACAAGATAGGGGTACATTTAAAAATCATTATGGAGATTAGGCTTCACATCACAAGAAGCAAAATGCACCTATAAAATGTACAGAAATGTTTTTCCTTTCAGAAACTGTTTAAATTTTTTAAATAAGATGAGAACTTTTTTCACAGCACTATGAGGAACAGGGGTAATTTCTGCGTAGGACTATTTTTGCGTACGTTCCAAATGCTCATTGGTTGAATTGGTGGTCTGTAACCTAAAGAGTCACTTTTTGTCTTAGAAAAAATAAATAACTATACAGGTATCTTCCTACACACATACTGAATGCATTTGCAAAGTTTCAGTGAAATGTGACAAGCACTTTTTTAGATATTTGATTTTTAAATATAGGGTAACCAAGTTGTGCCAGCAAAAAAGTGAAAATATTCTACCATACTGAAATGCATTAAATATTTGCAAAGAACTTTTTCTGACTTTTCAAATAAAAAATATCAATCACAACTTGTTTTTTAACAATATTAATGAAGAAATAGTTTTAAAAGTAATCATTTTCTGAGAAATTGGTCTATTTTTAAAAATTTATTTCTGACATGCCTCCCCCTTTTTCTTGATCACATGTCAAAAATCCTAAATCTTTAAATTTTCACAAAAGGTGATATATTTGGCTTTAAATTTGTAAATACAGTGTTTTCACATTAAAACATGACCAGTAAAGGGCACCTAAAGCAAAAAAAGTGCTCAATAATGGATTTTCCATGTTGCCATAGGGGAATGCTTATATGGCCTTAACCGCAGTAATGAAAGTGAGTGTTTCCTCATTTCTAACCTAATTTTTGCTCAAATCTACACAAAACTTGATTTCAAGTGCTTATTACTACCATATTTAGGTAAATATAGCCCTCAAAGTTTAATATTTGATATTTTTACTAAATTTTCTACACTTTTTACAAGATAGGACATAAAAATCAGCCAAAAAGACCAATTTTCCATAATTTGGACCTATAACTTAAAAAAATGCATATTTTGAAGGATTTTTGTAGTGTATTCCTCTCATGGCAAAGTTAACAAGATCTTCAAGTAGTTTAAAGCTATTTCAAGAAACTTTTCATTTTGCCATGGCTTCAACTTAAGGCTAAAAACCACTAATTCCACTTCCCATAGGCTTCTATGCTAATTTCACAATATTCAATGGCTTCTCTGGACTTTACCTTAACTTTAACCTGCAGATGACTATATATCAGCATGATTCTACATATGTCAGCTCACAATCCTCAGAATGGCATGTGGGGTTAGCAGACTTGCAGTGCAGTACTGGTCACCGGAAGTGAAGGGTCTATAAATAGCATGGGAAATCCCAATGTTTTCACAAGATAGGGGTACATTTAAAAATCATTATGGAGATTAGGCTTCACATCACAAGAAGCAAAATGCACCTATAAAATGTACAGAAATGTTTTTCCTTTCAGAAACTGTTTAAATTTTTTAAATAAGATGAGAACTTTTTTCACAGCACTATGAGGAACAGGGGTAATTTCTGCGTAGGACTATTTTTGCGTACGTTCCAAATGCTCATTGGTTGAATTGGTGGTCTGTAACCTAAAGAGTCACTTTTTGTCTTAGAAAAAATAAATAACTATACAGGTATCTTCCTACACACATACTGAATGCATTTGCAAAGTTTCAGTGAAATGTGACAAGCACTTTTTTAGATATTTGATTTTTAAATATAGGGTAACCAAGTTGTGCCAGCAAAAAAGTGAAAATATTCTACCATACTGAAATGCATTAAATATTTGCAAAGAACTTTTTCTGACTTTTCAAATAAAAAATATCAATCACAACTTGTTTTTTAACAATATTAATGAAGAAATAGTTTTAAAAGTAATCATTTTCTGAGAAATTGGTCTATTTTTAAAAATTTATTTCTGACATGCCTCCCCCTTTTTCTTGATCACATGTCAAAAATCCTAAATCTTTAAATTTTCACAAAAGGTGATGTATTTGGCTTTAAATTTGTAAATACAGTGTTTTCACATTAAAACATGACCAGTAAAGGGCACCTAAAGCAAAAAAAGTGCTCAATAATGGATTTTCCATGTTGCCATAGGGGAATGCTTATATGGCCTTAACCGCAGTAATGAAAGTGAGTGTTTCCTCATTTCTAACCTAATTTTTGCTCAAATCTACACAAAACTTGATTTCAAGTGCTTATTACTACCATATTTAGGTAAATATAGCCCTCAAAGTTTAATATTTGATATTTTTACTAAATTTTCTACACTTTTTACAAGATAGGACATAAAAATCAGCCAAAAAGACCAATTTTCCATAATTTGGACCTATAACTTAAAAAAATGCATATTTTGAAGGATTTTTGTAGTGTATTCCTCTCATGGCAAAGTTAACAAGATCTTCAAGTAGTTTAAAGCTATTTCAAGAAACTTTTCATTTTGCCATGGCTTCAACTTAAGGCTAAAAACCACTAATTCCACTTCCCATAGGCTTCTATGCTAATTTCACAATATTCAATGGCTTCTCTGGACTTTACCTTAACTTTAACCTGCAGATGACTATATATCAGCATGATTCTACATATGTCAGCTCACAATCCTCAGAATGGCATGTGGGGTTAGCAGACTTGCAGTGCAGTACTGGTCACCGGAAGTGAAGGGTCTATAAATAGCATGGGAAATCCCAATGTTTTCACAAGATAGGGGTACATTTAAAAATCATTATGGAGATTAGGCTTCACATCACAAGAAGCAAAATGCACCTATAAAATGTACAGAAATGTTTTTCCTTTCAGAAACTGTTTAAATTTTTTAAATAAGATGAGAACTTTTTTCACAGCACTATGAGGAACAGGGGTAATTTCTGCGTAGGACTATTTTTGCGTACGTTCCAAATGCTCATTGGTTGAATTGGTGGTCTGTAACCTAAAGAGTCACTTTTTGTCTTAGAAAAAATAAATAACTATACAGGTATCTTCCTACACACATACTGAATGCATTTGCAAAGTTTCAGTGAAATGTGACAAGCACTTTTTTAGATATTTGATTTTTAAATATAGGGTAACCAAGTTGTGCCAGCAAAAAAGTGAAAATATTCTACCATACTGAAATGCATTAAATATTTGCAAAGAACTTTTTCTGACTTTTCAAATAAAAAATATCAATCACAACTTGTTTTTTAACAATATTAATGAAGAAATAGTTTTAAAAGTAATCATTTTCTGAGAAATTGGTCTATTTTTAAAAATTTATTTCTGACATGCCTCCCCCTTTTTCTTGATCACATGTCAAAAATCCTAAATCTTTAAATTTTCACAAAAGGTGATATATTTGGCTTTAAATTTGTAAATACAGTGTTTTCACATTAAAACATGACCAGTAAAGGGCACCTAAAGCAAAAAAAGTGCTCAATAATGGATTTTCCATGTTGCCATAGGGGAATGCTTATATGGCCTTAACCGCAGTAATGAAAGTGAGTGTTTCCTCATTTCTAACCTAATTTTTGCTCAAATCTACACAAAACTTGATTTCAAGTGCTTATTACTACCATATTTAGGTAAATATAGCCCTCAAAGTTTAATATTTGATATTTTTACTAAATTTTCTACACTTTTTACAAGATAGGACATAAAAATCAGCCAAAAAGACCAATTTTCCATAATTTGGACCTATAACTTAAAAAAATGCATATTTTGAAGGATTTTTGTAGTGTATTCCTCTCATGGCAAAGTTAACAAGATCTTCAAGTAGTTTAAAGCTATTTCAAGAAACTTTTCATTTTGCCATGGCTTCAACTTAAGGCTAAAAACCACTAATTCCACTTCCCATAGGCTTCTATGCTAATTTCACAATATTCAATGGCTTCTCTGGACTTTACCTTAACTTTAACCTGCAGATGACTATATATCAGCATGATTCTACATATGTCAGCTCACAATCCTCAGAATGGCATGTGGGGTTAGCAGACTTGCAGTGCAGTACTGGTCACCGGAAGTGAAGGGTCTATAAATAGCATGGGAAATCCCAATGTTTTCACAAGATAGGGGTACATTTAAAAATCATTATGGAGATTAGGCTTCACATCACAAGAAGCAAAATGCACCTATAAAATGTACAGAAATGTTTTTCCTTTCAGAAACTGTTTAAATTTTTTAAATAAGATGAGAACTTTTTTCACAGCACTATGAGGAACAGGGGTAATTTCTGCGTAGGACTATTTTTGCGTACGTTCCAAATGCTCATTGGTTGAATTGGTGGTCTGTAACCTAAAGAGTCACTTTTTGTCTTAGAAAAAATAAATAACTATACAGGTATCTTCCTACACACATACTGAATGCATTTGCAAAGTTTCAGTGAAATGTGACAAGCACTTTTTTAGATATTTGATTTTTAAATATAGGGTAACCAAGTTGTGCCAGCAAAAAAGTGAAAATATTCTACCATACTGAAATGCATTAAATATTTGCAAAGAACTTTTTCTGACTTTTCAAATAAAAAATATCAATCACAACTTGTTTTTTAACAATATTAATGAAGAAATAGTTTTAAAAGTAATCATTTTCTGAGAAATTGGTCTATTTTTAAAAATTTATTTCTGACATGCCTCCCCCTTTTTCTTGATCACATGTCAAAAATCCTAAATCTTTAAATTTTCACAAAAGGTGATATATTTGGCTTTAAATTTGTAAATACAGTGTTTTCACATTAAAACATGACCAGTAAAGGGCACCTAAAGCAAAAAAAGTGCTCAATAATGGATTTTCCATGTTGCCATAGGGGAATGCTTATATGGCCTTAACCGCAGTAATGAAAGTGAGTGTTTCCTCATTTCTAACCTAATTTTTGCTCAAATCTACACAAAACTTGATTTCAAGTGCTTATTACTACCATATTTAGGTAAATATAGCCCTCAAAGTTTAATATTTGATATTTTTACTAAATTTTCTACACTTTTTACAAGATAGGACATAAAAATCAGCCAAAAAGACCAATTTTCCATAATTTGGACCTATAACTTAAAAAAATGCATATTTTGAAGGATTTTTGTAGTGTATTCCTCTCATGGCAAAGTTAACAAGATCTTCAAGTAGTTTAAAGCTATTTCAAGAAACTTTTCATTTTGCCATGGCTTCAACTTAAGGCTAAAAACCACTAATTCCACTTCCCATAGGCTTCTATGCTAATTTCACAATATTCAATGGCTTCTCTGGACTTTACCTTAACTTTAACCTGCAGATGACTATATATCAGCATGATTCTACATATGTCAGCTCACAATCCTCAGAATGGCATGTGGGGTTAGCAGACTTGCAGTGCAGTACTGGTCACCGGAAGTGAAGGGTCTATAAATAGCATGGGAAATCCCAATGTTTTCACAAGATAGGGGTACATTTAAAAATCATTATGGAGATTAGGCTTCACATCACAAGAAGCAAAATGCACCTATAAAATGTACAGAAATGTTTTTCCTTTCAGAAACTGTTTAAATTTTTTAAATAAGATGAGAACTTTTTTCACAGCACTATGAGGAACAGGGGTAATTTCTGCGTAGGACTATTTTTGCGTACGTTCCAAATGCTCATTGGTTGAATTGGTGGTCTGTAACCTAAAGAGTCACTTTTTGTCTTAGAAAAAATAAATAACTATACAGGTATCTTCCTACACACATACTGAATGCATTTGCAAAGTTTCAGTGAAATGTGACAAGCACTTTTTTAGATATTTGATTTTTAAATATAGGGTAACCAAGTTGTGCCAGCAAAAAAGTGAAAATATTCTACCATACTGAAATGCATTAAATATTTGCAAAGAACTTTTTCTGACTTTTCAAATAAAAAATATCAATCACAACTTGTTTTTTAACAATATTAATGAAGAAATAGTTTTAAAAGTAATCATTTTCTGAGAAATTGGTCTATTTTTAAAAATTTATTTCTGACATGCCTCCCCCTTTTTCTTGATCACATGTCAAAAATCCTAAATCTTTAAATTTTCACAAAAGGTGATATATTTGGCTTTAAATTTGTAAATACAGTGTTTTCACATTAAAACATGACCAGTAAAGGGCACCTAAAGCAAAAAAAGTGCTCAATAATGGATTTTCCATGTTGCCATAGGGGAATGCTTATATGGCCTTAACCGCAGTAATGAAAGTGAGTGTTTCCTCATTTCTAACCTAATTTTTGCTCAAATCTACACAAAACTTGATTTCAAGTGCTTATTACTACCATATTTAGGTAAATATAGCCCTCAAAGTTTAATATTTGATATTTTTACTAAATTTTCTACACTTTTTACAAGATAGGACATAAAAATCAGCCAAAAAGACCAATTTTCCATAATTTGGACCTATAACTTAAAAAAATGCATATTTTGAAGGATTTTTGTAGTGTATTCCTCTCATGGCAAAGTTAACAAGATCTTCAAGTAGTTTAAAGCTATTTCAAGAAACTTTTCATTTTGCCATGGCTTCAACTTAAGGCTAAAAACCACTAATTCCACTTCCCATAGGCTTCTATGCTAATTTCACAATATTCAATGGCTTCTCTGGACTTTACCTTAACTTTAACCTGCAGATGACTATATATCAGCATGATTCTACATATGTCAGCTCACAATCCTCAGAATGGCATGTGGGGTTAGCAGACTTGCAGTGCAGTACTGGTCACCGGAAGTGAAGGGTCTATAAATAGCATGGGAAATCCCAATGTTTTCACAAGATAGGGGTACATTTAAAAATCATTATGGAGATTAGGCTTCACATCACAAGAAGCAAAATGCACCTATAAAATGTACAGAAATGTTTTTCCTTTCAGAAACTGTTTAAATTTTTTAAATAAGATGAGAACTTTTTTCACAGCACTATGAGGAACAGGGGTAATTTCTGCGTAGGACTATTTTTGCGTACGTTCCAAATGCTCATTGGTTGAATTGGTGGTCTGTAACCTAAAGAGTCACTTTTTGTCTTAGAAAAAATAAATAACTATACAGGTATCTTCCTACACACATACTGAATGCATTTGCAAAGTTTCAGTGAAATGTGACAAGCACTTTTTTAGATATTTGATTTTTAAATATAGGGTAACCAAGTTGTGCCAGCAAAAAAGTGAAAATATTCTACCATACTGAAATGCATTAAATATTTGCAAAGAACTTTTTCTGACTTTTCAAATAAAAAATATCAATCACAACTTGTTTTTTAACAATATTAATGAAGAAATAGTTTTAAAAGTAATCATTTTCTGAGAAATTGGTCTATTTTTAAAAATTTATTTCTGACATGCCTCCCCCTTTTTCTTGATCACATGTCAAAAATCCTAAATCTTTAAATTTTCACAAAAGGTGATATATTTGGCTTTAAATTTGTAAATACAGTGTTTTCACATTAAAACATGACCAGTAAAGGGCACCTAAAGCAAAAAAAGTGCTCAATAATGGATTTTCCATGTTGCCATAGGGGAATGCTTATATGGCCTTAACCGCAGTAATGAAAGTGAGTGTTTCCTCATTTCTAACCTAATTTTTGCTCAAATCTACACAAAACTTGATTTCAAGTGCTTATTACTACCATATTTAGGTAAATATAGCCCTCAAAGTTTAATATTTGATATTTTTACTAAATTTTCTACACTTTTTACAAGATAGGACATAAAAATCAGCCAAAAAGACCAATTTTCCATAATTTGGACCTATAACTTAAAAAAATGCATATTTTGAAGGATTTTTGTAGTGTATTCCTCTCATGGCAAAGTTAACAAGATCTTCAAGTAGTTTAAAGCTATTTCAAGAAACTTTTCATTTTGCCATGGCTTCAACTTAAGGCTAAAAACCACTAATTCCACTTCCCATAGGCTTCTATGCTAATTTCACAATATTCAATGGCTTCTCTGGACTTTACCTTAACTTTAACCTGCAGATGACTATATATCAGCATGATTCTACATATGTCAGCTCACAATCCTCAGAATGGCATGTGGGGTTAGCAGACTTGCAGTGCAGTACTGGTCACCGGAAGTGAAGGGTCTATAAATAGCATGGGAAATCCCAATGTTTTCACAAGATAGGGGTACATTTAAAAATCATTATGGAGATTAGGCTTCACATCACAAGAAGCAAAATGCACCTATAAAATGTACAGAAATGTTTTTCCTTTCAGAAACTGTTTAAATTTTTTAAATAAGATGAGAACTTTTTTCACAGCACTATGAGGAACAGGGGTAATTTCTGCGTAGGACTATTTTTGCGTACGTTCCAAATGCTCATTGGTTGAATTGGTGGTCTGTAACCTAAAGAGTCACTTTTTGTCTTAGAAAAAATAAATAACTATACAGGTATCTTCCTACACACATACTGAATGCATTTGCAAAGTTTCAGTGAAATGTGACAAGCACTTTTTTAGATATTTGATTTTTAAATATAGGGTAACCAAGTTGTGCCAGCAAAAAAGTGAAAATATTCTACCATACTGAAATGCATTAAATATTTGCAAAGAACTTTTTCTGACTTTTCAAATAAAAAATATCAATCACAACTTGTTTTTTAACAATATTAATGAAGAAATAGTTTTAAAAGTAATCATTTTCTGAGAAATTGGTCTATTTTTAAAAATTTATTTCTGACATGCCTCCCCCTTTTTCTTGATCACATGTCAAAAATCCTAAATCTTTAAATTTTCACAAAAGGTGATATATTTGGCTTTAAATTTGTAAATACAGTGTTTTCACATTAAAACATGACCAGTAAAGGGCACCTAAAGCAAAAAAAGTGCTCAATAATGGATTTTCCATGTTGCCATAGGGGAATGCTTATATGGCCTTAACCGCAGTAATGAAAGTGAGTGTATCCTCATTTCTAACCTAATTTTTGCTCAAATCTACACAAAACTTGATTTCAAGTGCTTATTACTACCATATTTAGGTAAATATAGCCCTCAAAGTTTAATATTTGATATTTTTACTAAATTTTCTACACTTTTTACAAGATAGGACATAAAAATCAGCCAAAAAGACCAATTTTCCATAATTTGGACCTATAACTTAAAAAAATGCATATTTTGAAGGATTTTTGTAGTGTATTCCTCTCATGGCAAAGTTAACAAGATCTTCAAGTAGTTTAAAGCTATTTCAAGAAACTTTTCATTTTGCCATGGCTTCAACTTAAGAGTCACTTTTTGTCTTAGAAAAAATAAATAACTATACAGGTATCTTCCTACACACATACTGAATGCATTTGCAAAGTTTCAGTGAAATGTGACAAGCACTTTTTTAGATATTTGATTTTTAAATATAGGGTAACCAAGTTGTGCCAGCAAAAAAGTGAAAATATTCTACCATACTGAAATGCATTAAATATTTGCAAAGAACTTTTTCTGACTTTTCAAATAAAAAATATCAATCACAACTTGTTTTTTAACAATATTAATGAAGAAATAGTTTTAAAAGTAATCATTTTCTGAGAAATTGGTCTATTTTTAAAAATTTATTTCTGACATGCCTCCCCCTTTTTCTTGATCACATGTCAAAAATCCTAAATCTTTAAATTTTCACAAAAGGTGATATATTTGGCTTTAAATTTGTAAATACAGTGTTTTCACATTAAAACATGACCAGTAAAGGGCACCTAAAGCAAAAAAAGTGCTCAATAATGGATTTTCCATGTTGCCATAGGGGAATGCTTATATGGCCTTAACCGCAGTAATGAAAGTGAGTGTATCCTCATTTCTAACCTAATTTTTGCTCAAATCTACACAAAACTTGATTTCAAGTGCTTATTACTACCATATTTAGGTAAATATAGCCCTCAAAGTTTAATATTTGATATTTTTACTAAATTTTCTACACTTTTTACAAGATAGGACATAAAAATCAGCCAAAAAGACCAATTTTCCATAATTTGGACCTATAACTTAAAAAAATGCATATTTTGAAGGATTTTTGTAGTGTATTCCTCTCATG
This sequence comes from Perna viridis, assembly GCA_037379345.1. NCBI lineage: Eukaryota > Metazoa > Mollusca > Bivalvia > Mytilida > Mytilidae > Perna > Perna viridis. The sequence continues at coordinate 39,115,396 of CM074512.1, read as the reverse complement.
GCAAAGTTAACAAGATCTTCAAGTAGTTTAAAGCTATTTCAAGAAACTTTTCATTTTGCCATGGCTTCAACTTAAGGCTAAAAACCACTAATTCCACTTCCCATAGGCTTCTATGCTAATTTCACAATATTCAATGGCTTCTCTGGACTTTACCTTAACTTTAACCTGCAGATGACTATATATCAGCATGATTCTACATATGTCAGCTCACAATCCTCAGAATGGCATGTGGGGTTAGCAGACTTGCAGTGCAGTACTGGTCACCGGAAGTGAAGGGTCTATAAATAGCATGGGAAATCCCAATGTTTTCACAAGATAGGGGTACATTTAAAAATCATTATGGAGATTAGGCTTCACATCACAAGAAGCAAAATGCACCTATAAAATGTACAGAAATGTTTTTCCTTTCAGAAACTGTTTAAATTTTTTAAATAAGATGAGAACTTTTTTCACAGCACTATGAGGAACAGGGGTAATTTCTGCGTAGGACTATTTTTGCGTACGTTCCAAATGCTCATTGGTTGAATTGGTGGTCTGTAACCTAAAGAGTCACTTTTTGTCTTAGAAAAAATAAATAACTATACAGGTATCTTCCTACACACATACTGAATGCATTTGCAAAGTTTCAGTGAAATGTGACAAGCACTTTTTTAGATATTTGATTTTTAAATATAGGGTAACCAAGTTGTGCCAGCAAAAAAGTGAAAATATTCTACCATACTGAAATGCATTAAATATTTGCAAAGAACTTTTTCTGACTTTTCAAATAAAAAATATCAATCACAACTTGTTTTTTAACAATATTAATGAAGAAATAGTTTTAAAAGTAATCATTTTCTGAGAAATTGGTCTATTTTTAAAAATTTATTTCTGACATGCCTCCCCCTTTTTCTTGATCACATGTCAAAAATCCTAAATCTTTAAATTTTCACAAAAGGTGATATATTTGGCTTTAAATTTGTAAATACAGTGTTTTCACATTAAAACATGACCAGTAAAGGGCACCTAAAGCAAAAAAAGTGCTCAATAATGGATTTTCCATGTTGCCATAGGGGAATGCTTATATGGCCTTAACCGCAGTAATGAAAGTGAGTGTTTCCTCATTTCTAACCTAATTTTTGCTCAAATCTACACAAAACTTGATTTCAAGTGCTTATTACTACCATATTTAGGTAAATATAGCCCTCAAAGTTTAATATTTGATATTTTTACTAAATTTTCTACACTTTTTACAAGATAGGACATAAAAATCAGCCAAAAAGACCAATTTTCCATAATTTGGACCTATAACTTAAAAAAATGCATATTTTGAAGGATTTTTGTAGTGTATTCCTCTCATGGCAAAGTTAACAAGATCTTCAAGTAGTTTAAAGCTATTTCAAGAAACTTTTCATTTTGCCATGGCTTCAACTTAAGGCTAAAAACCACTAATTCCACTTCCCATAGGCTTCTATGCTAATTTCACAATATTCAATGGCTTCTCTGGACTTTACCTTAACTTTAACCTGCAGATGACTATATATCAGCATGATTCTACATATGTCAGCTCACAATCCTCAGAATGGCATGTGGGGTTAGCAGACTTGCAGTGCAGTACTGGTCACCGGAAGTGAAGGGTCTATAAATAGCATGGGAAATCCCAATGTTTTCACAAGATAGGGGTACATTTAAAAATCATTATGGAGATTAGGCTTCACATCACAAGAAGCAAAATGCACCTATAAAATGTACAGAAATGTTTTTCCTTTCAGAAACTGTTTAAATTTTTTAAATAAGATGAGAACTTTTTTCACAGCACTATGAGGAACAGGGGTAATTTCTGCGTAGGACTATTTTTGCGTACGTTCCAAATGCTCATTGGTTGAATTGGTGGTCTGTAACCTAAAGAGTCACTTTTTGTCTTAGAAAAAATAAATAACTATACAGGTATCTTCCTACACACATACTGAATGCATTTGCAAAGTTTCAGTGAAATGTGACAAGCACTTTTTTAGATATTTGATTTTTAAATATAGGGTAACCAAGTTGTGCCAGCAAAAAAGTGAAAATATTCTACCATACTGAAATGCATTAAATATTTGCAAAGAACTTTTTCTGACTTTTCAAATAAAAAATATCAATCACAACTTGTTTTTTAACAATATTAATGAAGAAATAGTTTTAAAAGTAATCATTTTCTGAGAAATTGGTCTATTTTTAAAAATTTATTTCTGACATGCCTCCCCCTTTTTCTTGATCACATGTCAAAAATCCTAAATCTTTAAATTTTCACAAAAGGTGATATATTTGGCTTTAAATTTGTAAATACAGTGTTTTCACATTAAAACATGACCAGTAAAGGGCACCTAAAGCAAAAAAAGTGCTCAATAATGGATTTTCCATGTTGCCATAGGGGAATGCTTATATGGCCTTAACCGCAGTAATGAAAGTGAGTGTTTCCTCATTTCTAACCTAATTTTTGCTCAAATCTACACAAAACTTGATTTCAAGTGCTTATTACTACCATATTTAGGTAAATATAGCCCTCAAAGTTTAATATTTGATATTTTTACTAAATTTTCTACACTTTTTACAAGATAGGACATAAAAATCAGCCAAAAAGACCAATTTTCCATAATTTGGACCTATAACTTAAAAAAATGCATATTTTGAAGGATTTTTGTAGTGTATTCCTCTCATGGCAAAGTTAACAAGATCTTCAAGTAGTTTAAAGCTATTTCAAGAAACTTTTCATTTTGCCATGGCTTCAACTTAAGGCTAAAAACCACTAATTCCACTTCCCATAGGCTTCTATGCTAATTTCACAATATTCAATGGCTTCTCTGGACTTTACCTTAACTTTAACCTGCAGATGACTATATATCAGCATGATTCTACATATGTCAGCTCACAATCCTCAGAATGGCATGTGGGGTTAGCAGACTTGCAGTGCAGTACTGGTCACCGGAAGTGAAGGGTCTATAAATAGCATGGGAAATCCCAATGTTTTCACAAGATAGGGGTACATTTAAAAATCATTATGGAGATTAGGCTTCACATCACAAGAAGCAAAATGCACCTATAAAATGTACAGAAATGTTTTTCCTTTCAGAAACTGTTTAAATTTTTTAAATAAGATGAGAACTTTTTTCACAGCACTATGAGGAACAGGGGTAATTTCTGCGTAGGACTATTTTTGCGTACGTTCCAAATGCTCATTGGTTGAATTGGTGGTCTGTAACCTAAAGAGTCACTTTTTGTCTTAGAAAAAATAAATAACTATACAGGTATCTTCCTACACACATACTGAATGCATTTGCAAAGTTTCAGTGAAATGTGACAAGCACTTTTTTAGATATTTGATTTTTAAATATAGGGTAACCAAGTTGTGCCAGCAAAAAAGTGAAAATATTCTACCATACTGAAATGCATTAAATATTTGCAAAGAACTTTTTCTGACTTTTCAAATAAAAAATATCAATCACAACTTGTTTTTTAACAATATTAATGAAGAAATAGTTTTAAAAGTAATCATTTTCTGAGAAATTGGTCTATTTTTAAAAATTTATTTCTGACATGCCTCCCCCTTTTTCTTGATCACATGTCAAAAATCCTAAATCTTTAAATTTTCACAAAAGGTGATATATTTGGCTTTAAATTTGTAAATACAGTGTTTTCACATTAAAACATGACCAGTAAAGGGCACCTAAAGCAAAAAAAGTGCTCAATAATGGATTTTCCATGTTGCCATAGGGGAATGCTTATATGGCCTTAACCGCAGTAATGAAAGTGAGTGTTTCCTCATTTCTAACCTAATTTTTGCTCAAATCTACACAAAACTTGATTTCAAGTGCTTATTACTACCATATTTAGGTAAATATAGCCCTCAAAGTTTAATATTTGATATTTTTACTAAATTTTCTACACTTTTTACAAGATAGGACATAAAAATCAGCCAAAAAGACCAATTTTCCATAATTTGGACCTATAACTTAAAAAAATGCATATTTTGAAGGATTTTTGTAGTGTATTCCTCTCATGGCAAAGTTAACAAGATCTTCAAGTAGTTTAAAGCTATTTCAAGAAACTTTTCATTTTGCCATGGCTTCAACTTAAGGCTAAAAACCACTAATTCCACTTCCCATAGGCTTCTATGCTAATTTCACAATATTCAATGGCTTCTCTGGACTTTACCTTAACTTTAACCTGCAGATGACTATATATCAGCATGATTCTACATATGTCAGCTCACAATCCTCAGAATGGCATGTGGGGTTAGCAGACTTGCAGTGCAGTACTGGTCACCGGAAGTGAAGGGTCTATAAATAGCATGGGAAATCCCAATGTTTTCACAAGATAGGGGTACATTTAAAAATCATTATGGAGATTAGGCTTCACATCACAAGAAGCAAAATGCACCTATAAAATGTACAGAAATGTTTTTCCTTTCAGAAACTGTTTAAATTTTTTAAATAAGATGAGAACTTTTTTCACAGCACTATGAGGAACAGGGGTAATTTCTGCGTAGGACTATTTTTGCGTACGTTCCAAATGCTCATTGGTTGAATTGGTGGTCTGTAACCTAAAGAGTCACTTTTTGTCTTAGAAAAAATAAATAACTATACAGGTATCTTCCTACACACATACTGAATGCATTTGCAAAGTTTCAGTGAAATGTGACAAGCACTTTTTTAGATATTTGATTTTTAAATATAGGGTAACCAAGTTGTGCCAGCAAAAAAGTGAAAATATTCTACCATACTGAAATGCATTAAATATTTGCAAAGAACTTTTTCTGACTTTTCAAATAAAAAATATCAATCACAACTTGTTTTTTAACAATATTAATGAAGAAATAGTTTTAAAAGTAATCATTTTCTGAGAAATTGGTCTATTTTTAAAAATTTATTTCTGACATGCCTCCCCCTTTTTCTTGATCACATGTCAAAAATCCTAAATCTTTAAATTTTCACAAAAGGTGATATATTTGGCTTTAAATTTGTAAATACAGTGTTTTCACATTAAAACATGACCAGTAAAGGGCACCTAAAGCAAAAAAAGTGCTCAATAATGGATTTTCCATGTTGCCATAGGGGAATGCTTATATGGCCTTAACCGCAGTAATGAAAGTGAGTGTTTCCTCATTTCTAACCTAATTTTTGCTCAAATCTACACAAAACTTGATTTCAAGTGCTTATTACTACCATATTTAGGTAAATATAGCCCTCAAAGTTTAATATTTGATATTTTTACTAAATTTTCTACACTTTTTACAAGATAGGACATAAAAATCAGCCAAAAAGACCAATTTTCCATAATTTGGACCTATAACTTAAAAAAATGCATATTTTGAAGGATTTTTGTAGTGTATTCCTCTCATGGCAAAGTTAACAAGATCTTCAAGTAGTTTAAAGCTATTTCAAGAAACTTTTCATTTTGCCATGGCTTCAACTTAAGGCTAAAAACCACTAATTCCACTTCCCATAGGCTTCTATGCTAATTTCACAATATTCAATGGCTTCTCTGGACTTTACCTTAACTTTAACCTGCAGATGACTATATATCAGCATGATTCTACATATGTCAGCTCACAATCCTCAGAATGGCATGTGGGGTTAGCAGACTTGCAGTGCAGTACTGGTCACCGGAAGTGAAGGGTCTATAAATAGCATGGGAAATCCCAATGTTTTCACAAGATAGGGGTACATTTAAAAATCATTATGGAGATTAGGCTTCACATCACAAGAAGCAAAATGCACCTATAAAATGTACAGAAATGTTTTTCCTTTCAGAAACTGTTTAAATTTTTTAAATAAGATGAGAACTTTTTTCACAGCACTATGAGGAACAGGGGTAATTTCTGCGTAGGACTATTTTTGCGTACGTTCCAAATGCTCATTGGTTGAATTGGTGGTCTGTAACCTAAAGAGTCACTTTTTGTCTTAGAAAAAATAAATAACTATACAGGTATCTTCCTACACACATACTGAATGCATTTGCAAAGTTTCAGTGAAATGTGACAAGCACTTTTTTAGATATTTGATTTTTAAATATAGGGTAACCAAGTTGTGCCAGCAAAAAAGTGAAAATATTCTACCATACTGAAATGCATTAAATATTTGCAAAGAACTTTTTCTGACTTTTCAAATAAAAAATATCAATCACAACTTGTTTTTTAACAATATTAATGAAGAAATAGTTTTAAAAGTAATCATTTTCTGAGAAATTGGTCTATTTTTAAAAATTTATTTCTGACATGCCTCCCCCTTTTTCTTGATCACATGTCAAAAATCCTAAATCTTTAAATTTTCACAAAAGGTGATATATTTGGCTTTAAATTTGTAAATACAGTGTTTTCACATTAAAACATGACCAGTAAAGGGCACCTAAAGCAAAAAAAGTGCTCAATAATGGATTTTCCATGTTGCCATAGGGGAATGCTTATATGGCCTTAACCGCAGTAATGAAAGTGAGTGTTTCCTCATTTCTAACCTAATTTTTGCTCAAATCTACACAAAACTTGATTTCAAGTGCTTATTACTACCATATTTAGGTAAATATAGCCCTCAAAGTTTAATATTTGATATTTTTACTAAATTTTCTACACTTTTTACAAGATAGGACATAAAAATCAGCCAAAAAGACCAATTTTCCATAATTTGGACCTATAACTTAAAAAAATGCATATTTTGAAGGATTTTTGTAGTGTATTCCTCTCATGGCAAAGTTAACAAGATCTTCAAGTAGTTTAAAGCTATTTCAAGAAACTTTTCATTTTGCCATGGCTTCAACTTAAGGCTAAAAACCACTAATTCCACTTCCCATAGGCTTCTATGCTAATTTCACAATATTCAATGGCTTCTCTGGACTTTACCTTAACTTTAACCTGCAGATGACTATATATCAGCATGATTCTACATATGTCAGCTCACAATCCTCAGAATGGCATGTGGGGTTAGCAGACTTGCAGTGCAGTACTGGTCACCGGAAGTGAAGGGTCTATAAATAGCATGGGAAATCCCAATGTTTTCACAAGATAGGGGTACATTTAAAAATCATTATGGAGATTAGGCTTCACATCACAAGAAGCAAAATGCACCTATAAAATGTACAGAAATGTTTTTCCTTTCAGAAACTGTTTAAATTTTTTAAATAAGATGAGAACTTTTTTCACAGCACTATGAGGAACAGGGGTAATTTCTGCGTAGGACTATTTTTGCGTACGTTCCAAATGCTCATTGGTTGAATTGGTGGTCTGTAACCTAAAGAGTCACTTTTTGTCTTAGAAAAAATAAATAACTATACAGGTATCTTCCTACACACATACTGAATGCATTTGCAAAGTTTCAGTGAAATGTGACAAGCACTTTTTTAGATATTTGATTTTTAAATATAGGGTAACCAAGTTGTGCCAGCAAAAAAGTGAAAATATTCTACCATACTGAAATGCATTAAATATTTGCAAAGAACTTTTTCTGACTTTTCAAATAAAAAATATCAATCACAACTTGTTTTTTAACAATATTAATGAAGAAATAGTTTTAAAAGTAATCATTTTCTGAGAAATTGGTCTATTTTTAAAAATTTATTTCTGACATGCCTCCCCCTTTTTCTTGATCACATGTCAAAAATCCTAAATCTTTAAATTTTCACAAAAGGTGATATATTTGGCTTTAAATTTGTAAATACAGTGTTTTCACATTAAAACATGACCAGTAAAGGGCACCTAAAGCAAAAAAAGTGCTCAATAATGGATTTTCCATGTTGCCATAGGGGAATGCTTATATGGCCTTAACCGCAGTAATGAAAGTGAGTGTTTCCTCATTTCTAACCTAATTTTTGCTCAAATCTACACAAAACTTGATTTCAAGTGCTTATTACTACCATATTTAGGTAAATATAGCCCTCAAAGTTTAATATTTGATATTTTTACTAAATTTTCTACACTTTTTACAAGATAGGACATAAAAATCAGCCAAAAAGACCAATTTTCCATAATTTGGACCTATAACTTAAAAAAATGCATATTTTGAAGGATTTTTGTAGTGTATTCCTCTCATGGCAAAGTTAACAAGATCTTCAAGTAGTTTAAAGCTATTTCAAGAAACTTTTCATTTTGCCATGGCTTCAACTTAAGGCTAAAAACCACTAATTCCACTTCCCATAGGCTTCTATGCTAATTTCACAATATTCAATGGCTTCTCTGGACTTTACCTTAACTTTAACCTGCAGATGACTATATATCAGCATGATTCTACATATGTCAGCTCACAATCCTCAGAATGGCATGTGGGGTTAGCAGACTTGCAGTGCAGTACTGGTCACCGGAAGTGAAGGGTCTATAAATAGCATGGGAAATCCCAATGTTTTCACAAGATAGGGGTACATTTAAAAATCATTATGGAGATTAGGCTTCACATCACAAGAAGCAAAATGCACCTATAAAATGTACAGAAATGTTTTTCCTTTCAGAAACTGTTTAAATTTTTTAAATAAGATGAGAACTTTTTTCACAGCACTATGAGGAACAGGGGTAATTTCTGCGTAGGACTATTTTTGCGTACGTTCCAAATGCTCATTGGTTGAATTGGTGGTCTGTAACCTAAAGAGTCACTTTTTGTCTTAGAAAAAATAAATAACTATACAGGTATCTTCCTACACACATACTGAATGCATTTGCAAAGTTTCAGTGAAATGTGACAAGCACTTTTTTAGATATTTGATTTTTAAATATAGGGTAACCAAGTTGTGCCAGCAAAAAAGTGAAAATATTCTACCATACTGAAATGCATTAAATATTTGCAAAGAACTTTTTCTGACTTTTCAAATAAAAAATATCAATCACAACTTGTTTTTTAACAATATTAATGAAGAAATAGTTTTAAAAGTAATCATTTTCTGAGAAATTGGTCTATTTTTAAAAATTTATTTCTGACATGCCTCCCCCTTTTTCTTGATCACATGTCAAAAATCCTAAATCTTTAAATTTTCACAAAAGGTGATATATTTGGCTTTAAATTTGTAAATACAGTGTTTTCACATTAAAACATGACCAGTAAAGGGCACCTAAAGCAAAAAAAGTGCTCAATAATGGATTTTCCATGTTGCCATAGGGGAATGCTTATATGGCCTTAACCGCAGTAATGAAAGTGAGTGTTTCCTCATTTCTAACCTAATTTTTGCTCAAATCTACACAAAACTTGATTTCAAGTGCTTATTACTACCATATTTAGGTAAATATAGCCCTCAAAGTTTAATATTTGATATTTTTACTAAATTTTCTACACTTTTTACAAGATAGGACATAAAAATCAGCCAAAAAGACCAATTTTCCATAATTTGGACCTATAACTTAAAAAAATGCATATTTTGAAGGATTTTTGTAGTGTATTCCTCTCATGGCAAAGTTAACAAGATCTTCAAGTAGTTTAAAGCTATTTCAAGAAACTTTTCATTTTGCCATGGCTTCAACTTAAGGCTAAAAACCACTAATTCCACTTCCCATAGGCTTCTATGCTAATTTCACAATATTCAATGGCTTCTCTGGACTTTACCTTAACTTTAACCTGCAGATGACTATATATCAGCATGATTCTACATATGTCAGCTCACAATCCTCAGAATGGCATGTGGGGTTAGCAGACTTGCAGTGCAGTACTGGTCACCGGAAGTGAAGGGTCTATAAATAGCATGGGAAATCCCAATGTTTTCACAAGATAGGGGTACATTTAAAAATCATTATGGAGATTAGGCTTCACATCACAAGAAGCAAAATGCACCTATAAAATGTACAGAAATGTTTTTCCTTTCAGAAACTGTTTAAATTTTTTAAATAAGATGAGAACTTTTTTCACAGCACTATGAGGAACAGGGGTAATTTCTGCGTAGGACTATTTTTGCGTACGTTCCAAATGCTCATTGGTTGAATTGGTGGTCTGTAACCTAAAGAGTCACTTTTTGTCTTAGAAAAAATAAATAACTATACAGGTATCTTCCTACACACATACTGAATGCATTTGCAAAGTTTCAGTGAAATGTGACAAGCACTTTTTTAGATATTTGATTTTTAAATATAGGGTAACCAAGTTGTGCCAGCAAAAAAGTGAAAATATTCTACCATACTGAAATGCATTAAATATTTGCAAAGAACTTTTTCTGACTTTTCAAATAAAAAATATCAATCACAACTTGTTTTTTAACAATATTAATGAAGAAATAGTTTTAAAAGTAATCATTTTCTGAGAAATTGGTCTATTTTTAAAAATTTATTTCTGACATGCCTCCCCCTTTTTCTTGATCACATGTCAAAAATCCTAAATCTTTAAATTTTCACAAAAGGTGATATATTTGGCTTTAAATTTGTAAATACAGTGTTTTCACATTAAAACATGACCAGTAAAGGGCACCTAAAGCAAAAAAAGTGCTCAATAATGGATTTTCCATGTTGCCATAGGGGAATGCTTATATGGCCTTAACCGCAGTAATGAAAGTGAGTGTTTCCTCATTTCTAACCTAATTTTTGCTCAAATCTACACAAAACTTGATTTCAAGTGCTTATTACTACCATATTTAGGTAAATATAGCCCTCAAAGTTTAATATTTGATATTTTTACTAAATTTTCTACACTTTTTACAAGATAGGACATAAAAATCAGCCAAAAAGACCAATTTTCCATAATTTGGACCTATAACTTAAAAAAATGCATATTTTGAAGGATTTTTGTAGTGTATTCCTCTCATGGCAAAGTTAACAAGATCTTCAAGTAGTTTAAAGCTATTTCAAGAAACTTTTCATTTTGCCATGGCTTCAACTTAAGGCTAAAAACCACTAATTCCACTTCCCATAGGCTTCTATGCTAATTTCACAATATTCAATGGCTTCTCTGGACTTTACCTTAACTTTAACCTGCAGATGACTATATATCAGCATGATTCTACATATGTCAGCTCACAATCCTCAGAATGGCATGTGGGGTTAGCAGACTTGCAGTGCAGTACTGGTCACCGGAAGTGAAGGGTCTATAAATAGCATGGGAAATCCCAATGTTTTCACAAGATAGGGGTACATTTAAAAATCATTATGGAGATTAGGCTTCACATCACAAGAAGCAAAATGCACCTATAAAATGTACAGAAATGTTTTTCCTTTCAGAAACTGTTTAAATTTTTTAAATAAGATGAGAACTTTTTTCACAGCACTATGAGGAACAGGGGTAATTTCTGCGTAGGACTATTTTTGCGTACGTTCCAAATGCTCATTGGTTGAATTGGTGGTCTGTAACCTAAAGAGTCACTTTTTGTCTTAGAAAAAATAAATAACTATACAGGTATCTTCCTACACACATACTGAATGCATTTGCAAAGTTTCAGTGAAATGTGACAAGCACTTTTTTAGATATTTGATTTTTAAATATAGGGTAACCAAGTTGTGCCAGCAAAAAAGTGAAAATATTCTACCATACTGAAATGCATTAAATATTTGCAAAGAACTTTTTCTGACTTTTCAAATAAAAAATATCAATCACAACTTGTTTTTTAACAATATTAATGAAGAAATAGTTTTAAAAGTAATCATTTTCTGAGAAATTGGTCTATTTTTAAAAATTTATTTCTGACATGCCTCCCCCTTTTTCTTGATCACATGTCAAAAATCCTAAATCTTTAAATTTTCACAAAAGGTGATATATTTGGCTTTAAATTTGTAAATACAGTGTTTTCACATTAAAACATGACCAGTAAAGGGCACCTAAAGCAAAAAAAGTGCTCAATAATGGATTTTCCATGTTGCCATAGGGGAATGCTTATATGGCCTTAACCGCAGTAATGAAAGTGAGTGTTTCCTCATTTCTAACCTAATTTTTGCTCAAATCTACACAAAACTTGATTTCAAGTGCTTATTACTACCATATTTAGGTAAATATAGCCCTCAAAGTTTAATATTTGATATTTTTACTAAATTTTCTACACTTTTTACAAGATAGGACATAAAAATCAGCCAAAAAGACCAATTTTCCATAATTTGGACCTATAACTTAAAAAAATGCATATTTTGAAGATTTTTGTAGTGTATTCCTCTCATGGCAAAGTTAACAAGATCTTCAAGTAGTTTAAAGCTATTTCAAGAAACTTTTCATTTTGCCATGGCTTCAACTTAAGGCTAAAAACCACTAATTCCACTTCCCATAGGCTTCTATGCTAATTTCACAATATTCAATGGCTTCTCTGGACTTTACCTTAACTTTAACCTGCAGATGACTATATATCAGCATGATTCTACATATGTCAGCTCACAATCCTCAGAATGGCATGTGGGGTTAGCAGACTTGCAGTGCAGTACTGGTCACCGGAAGTGAAGGGTCTATAAATAGCATGGGAAATCCCAATGTTTTCACAAGATAGGGGTACATTTAAAAATCATTATGGAGATTAGGCTTCACATCACAAGAAGCAAAATGCACCTATAAAATGTACAGAAATGTTTTTCCTTTCAGAAACTGTTTAAATTTTTAAATAAGATGAGAACTTTTTCACAGCACTATGAGGAACAGGGGTAATTTCTGCGTAGGACTATTTTTGCGTACGTTCCAAATGCTCATTGGTTGAATTGGTGGTCTGTAACCTAAAGAGTCACTTTTTGTCTTAGAAAAAATAAATAACTATACAGGTATCTTCCTACACACATACTGAATGCATTTGCAAAGTTTCAGTGTGAAATGTGACAAGCACTTTTTTAGATATTTGATTTTAAATATAGGGTAACCAAGTTGTGCCAGCAAAAAAGTGAAAATATTCTACCATACTGAAATGCATTAAATATTTGCAAAGAACTTTTTCTGACTTTTCAAATAAAAAAATATCAATCACAACTTGTTTTTTAACAATATTAATGAAGAAATAGTTTTAAAAGTAATCATTTTCTGAGAAATTGGTCTATTTTTAAAAATTTATTTCTGACATGCCTCCCCCTTTTTCTTGATCACATGTCAAAAATCCTAAATCTTTAAATTTTCACAAAAGGTGATATATTTGGCTTTAAATTTGTAAATACAGTGTTTTCACATTAAAACATGACCAGTAAAGGGCACCTAAAGCAAAAAAAGTGCTCAATAATGGATTTTCCATGTTGCCATAGGGGAATGCTTATATGGCCTTAACCGCAGTAATGAAAGTGAGTGTTTCCTCATTTCTAACCTAATTTTTGCTCAAATCTACACAAAACTTGATTTCAAGTGCTTATTACTACCATATTTAGGTAAATATAGCCCTCAAAGTTTAATATTTGATATTTTTACTAAATTTTCTACACTTTTTACAAGATAGGACATAAAAATCAGCCAAAAAGACCAATTTTCCATAATTTGGACTATAACTTAAAAAAATGCATATTTTGAAGGATTTTTGTAGTGTATTCCTCTCATGGCAAAGTTAACAAGATCTTCAAGTAGTTTAAAGCTATTTCAAGAAACTTTTCATTTTGCCATGGCTTCAACTTAAGGCTAAAAACCACTAATTCCACTTCCCATAGGCTTCTATGCTAATTTCACAATATTCAATGGCTTCTCTGGACTTTACCTTAACTTTAACCTGCAGATGACTATATATCAGCATGATTCTACATATGTCAGCTCACAATCCTCAGAATGGCATGTGGGGTTAGCAGACTTGCAGTGCAGTACTGGTCACCGGAAGTGAAGGGTCTATAAATAGCATGGGAAATCCAAATGTTTTCACAAGATAGGGGTACATTTAAAAATCATTATGGAGATTAGGCTTCACATCACAAGAAGCAAAATGCACCTATAAAATGTACAGAAATGTTTTTCCTTTCAGAAACTGTTTAAATTTTTTAATTAAGATGAGAACTTTTTTCA
>CM074512.1:38911627-39101533 GCA_037379345.1 Perna viridis | reverse complement strand
TTTTTGAAACCTTATAGTGTATGCGGAAGTCTAAAATTAGGTGTTTTTGAGAATCACAAGGTATATACATGTAGTGACTTACATTAGATGCATGAATATCAATGGAATGAATATATTAGGTTTTTTTTCACATTATTTATATTATTTACTAGCAAATACAAAAGATTCAGACCAATAAAACACATATCTGTGATTTTATGGATCCTAAGACAAGGCTGTGAAAACCCCTGATTTTGCCATATTTCATTGACTGGGTTCATAAAAATTACACTAAATTGTCAGATTTCTGCCTAAACCTTGTTCATAAAGTATGTTTTTTGTTGATTTGATGTTCCTAGTGTATAGTTAGAGGAGAAAAACTCAAAGCTGTACAATATGTTCCCCACAGGTTTATATTTCATACCTAGCACCTTAGCAAAAGTGCAATTTCAATGGAAAATCCCATAGAAACCATATTTTTTATTTTAATTTCAGAAAATAGAGAATAAAGGGCCAAAATCTTATTATTTCATGTAGATTTACTGAATTCTTGAAAATAAACACCAAATTACCCCCAGCAAATACTAGCAAATACAATTTCTGATACCCTGGCAACCCCCTTATTAGGCACGAGACCGCAATTAATTTTCAAGTGCATTTCAATATACACATTTGAGCAGATTAAAAAAATTCCACCGGTGCAAACTGAATAAAACTTCTCTGGCCTAAAGATATGTACAAACAGGATTTTATATATCAATTGTAGAAAATTTTACCATCATTTTCTGAAATTAATACATATAATTCGGAGATGGGGTAAACATGACAAATGAACTGAGTTAAAAGTCCTAAATTTTAACCTTCTTCCACTGAACCAAATCACAACTTTTAGTCAGAATTGATTAATGAAAAAAAAATCCCAAGTAATTTTAACCTATTTTCTACCAATTAGAGGCAAAACTTCAGCAAATAAGTTTCCAGTAAAAATATGAAAAAATGTGGAAGGTACCTACTACCAAAGTTGGAACTATATTCGTATACAACGAAAACCAAGGGGAATTAATTGTGTTCTCGTACCTATTAGATCAACAAATGTGCTCAATTTGAATAAAAACTGCACTCATGTCAAGATAAACCTTTTTTGACTTCAAGTACAAAGTTTCATCATGATTAGTTGAAAAATATATAAGTTATAGCAAATTTAGTATCAGTGGTACATTGCATGACTCGCATGTCCAATGGTCGAAGGAAATAAGGCCCCTCTAAAATGTGCATTTTTTTTTTTTAATGCAATATTTTTGTGATTTTTTACATTGGTTGCATCATATTATGTGTATTTGATGCAATGAAGTTCAGTTTACTCAAGTTCCAGCTGTTTTAAGGCCAAAAATTGGGTTTTTATACATGCGGCCATGGTCAATGCACTTTTAGACCATGTATAGGGGTACACATATGAAAACTCATTTTATGATGCTGACAATGACTTAAATTGATCAACTTCAAACATAAAGTGGTCTACACATATCAAATGTACATTGAAAACAATAAGAAGTGGTTTCAAAACTAAAACTGTCACTCCAGATCAATTTAAACCAGACCTCTACAGAGCTTGTTCAAGTGTGATTGTGTCCGATATTAAAAGTTAGCCTTTATTTGGGTTTTGAAGGATGAAAGATCTGAAACAAATGTAAAATAATGTAAGGTTCTAAGCTTATCAGGTACATAAGCAGACAGTCAGCTGTATTTTTCCAGTTTTTCTACAAAAAATTTCATTTTTGAAACCCCCCTTATAGTGTATGCGGAAGTCTAAAATTAGGTGTTTTTGAGAATCACAAGGTATATACATGTAGTGACTTACATTAGATGCATGAATATCAATGGAATGAATATATTAGGTTTTTTTTCACATTATTTATATTATTTACTAGCAAATACAAAAGATTCAGACCAATAAAACACATATCTGTGATTTTATGGATCCTAAGACAAGGCTGTGAAAACCCCTGATTTTGCCATATTTCATTGACTGGGTTCATAAAAATTACACTAAATTGTCAGATTTCTGCCTAAACCTTGTTCATAAAGTATGTTTTTTGTTGATTTGATGTTCCTAGTGTATAGTTAGAGGAGAAAAACTCAAAGCTGTACAATATTTTCCCCACAGGTTTATATTTCATACCTAGCACCTTAGCAAAAGTGCAATTTCAATGGAAAATCCCATAGAAACCATATTTTTTATTTTAATTTCAGAAAATAGAGAATAAAGGGCCAAAATCTTATTATTTCATGTAGATTTACTGAATTCTTGAAAATAAACACCAAATTACCCCCAGCAAATACTAGCAAATACAATTTCTGATACCCTGGCAACCCCCTTATTAGGCACGAGACCGCAATTAATTTTCAAGTGCATTTCAATATACACATTTGAGCAGATTAAAAAAATTCCACCGGTGCAAACTGAATAAAACTTCTCTGGCCTAAAGATATGTACAAACAGGATTTTATATATCAATTGTAGAAAATTTTACCATCATTTTCTGAAATTAATACATATAATTCGGAGATGGGGTAAACATGACAAATGAACTGAGTTAAAAGTCCTAAATTTTAACCTTCTTCCACTGAACCAAATCACAACTTTTAGTCAGAATTGATTAATGAAAAAAAATCCCAAGTAATTTTAACCTATTTTCTACCAATTAGAGGCAAAACTTCAGCAAATAAGTTTCCAGTAAAAATATGAAAAAATGTGGAAGGTACCTACTACCAAAGTTGGAACTATATTCGTATACAACGAAAACCAAGGGGAATTAATTGTGTTCTCGTACCTATTAGATCAACAAATGTGCTCAATTTGAATAAAAACTGCACTCATGTCAAGATAAACCTTTTTTGACTTCAAGTACAAAGTTTCATCATGATTAGTTGAAAAATATATAAGTTATAGCAAATTTAGTATCAGTGGTACATTGCATGACTCGCATGTCCAATGGTCGAAGGAAATAAGGCCCCTCTAAAATGTGCATTTTTTTTTTTTTAATGCAATATTTTTGTGATTTTTTACATTGGTTGCATCATATTATGTGTATTTGATGCAATGAAGTTCAGTTTACTCAAGTTCCAGCTGTTTTAAGGCCAAAAATTGGGTTTTTATACATGCGGCCATGGTCAATGCACTTTTAGACCATGTATAGGGGTACACATATGAAAACTCATTTTATGATGCTGACAATGACTTAAATTGATCAACTTCAAACATAAAGTGGTCTACACATATCAAATGTACATTGAAAACAATAAGAAGTGGTTTCAAAACTAAAACTGTCACTCCAGATCAATTTAAACCAGACCTCTACAGAGCTTGTTCAAGTGTGATTGTGTCCGATATTAAAAGTTAGCCTTTATTTGGGTTTTGAAGGATGAAAGATCTGAAACAAATGTAAAATAATGTAAGGTTCTAAGCTTATCAGGTACATAAGCAGACAGTCAGCTGTATTTTTCCAGTTTTTCTACAAAAAATTTCATTTTTGAAACCTTATAGTGTATGCGGAAGTCTAAAATTAGGTGTTTTTGAGAATCACAAGGTATATACATGTAGTGACTTACATTAGATGCATGAATATCAATGGAATGAATATATTAGGTTTTTTTTCACATTATTTATATTATTTACTAGCAAATACAAAAGATTCAGACCAATAAAACACATATCTGTGATTTTATGGATCCTAAGACAAGGCTGTGAAAACCCCTGATTTTGCCATATTTCATTGACTGGGTTCATAAAAATTACACTAAATTGTCAGATTTCTGCCTAAACCTTGTTCATAAAGTATGTTTTTTGTTGATTTGATGTTCCTAGTGTATAGTTAGAGGGAGAAAAACTCAAAGCTGTACAATATTTTCCCCACAGGTTTATATTTCATACCTAGCACCTTAGCAAAAGTGCAATTTCAATGGAAAATCCCATAGAAACCATATTTTTTATTTTAATTTCAGAAAATAGAGAATAAAGGGCCAAAATCTTATTATTTCATGTAGATTTACTGAATTCTTGAAAATAAACACCAAATTACCCCCAGCAAATACTAGCAAATACAATTTCTGATAC
Source organism: Perna viridis (assembly GCA_037379345.1). NCBI lineage: Eukaryota > Metazoa > Mollusca > Bivalvia > Mytilida > Mytilidae > Perna > Perna viridis. Next base: position 39,097,440 of record CM074512.1, on the reverse strand, counting down.
CCTGGCAACCCCCTTATTAGGCACGAGACCGCAATTAATTTTCAAGTGCATTTCAATATACACATTTGAGCAGATTAAAAAAATTCCACCGGTGCAAACTGAATAAAACTTCTCTGGCCTAAAGATATGTACAAACAGGATTTTATATATCAATTGTAGAAAATTTTACCATCATTTTCTGAAATTAATACATATAATTCGGAGATGGGGTAAACATGACAAATGAACTGAGTTAAAAGTCCTAAATTTTAACCTTCTTCCACTGAACCAAATCACAACTTTTAGTCAGAATTGATTAATGAAAAAAAAATCCCAAGTAATTTTAACCTATTTTCTACCAATTAGAGGCAAAACTTCAGCAAATAAGTTTCCAGTAAAAATATGAAAAAATGTGGAAGGTACCTACTACCAAAGTTGGAACTATATTCGTATACAACGAAAACCAAGGGGAATTAATTGTGTTCTCGTACCTATTAGATCAACAAATGTGCTCAATTTGAATAAAAACTGCACTCATGTCAAGATAAACCTTTTTTGACTTCAAGTACAAAGTTTCATCATGATTAGTTGAAAAATATATAAGTTATAGCAAATTTAGTATCAGTGGTACATTGCATGACTCGCATGTCCAATGGTCGAAGGAAATAAGGCCCCTCTAAAATGTGCATTTTTTTTTTTTAATGCAATATTTTTGTGATTTTTTACATTGGTTGCATCATATTATGTGTATTTGATGCAATGAAGTTCAGTTTACTCAAGTTCCAGCTGTTTTAAGGCCAAAAATTGGGTTTTTATACATGCGGCCATGGTCAATGCACTTTTAGACCATGTATAGGGGTACACATATGAAAACTCATTTTATGATGCTGACAATGACTTAAATTGATCAACTTCAAACATAAAGTGGTCTACACATATCAAATGTACATTGAAAACAATAAGAAGTGGTTTCAAAACTAAAACTGTCACTCCAGATCAATTTAAACCAGACCTCTACAGAGCTTGTTCAAGTGTGATTGTGTCCGATATTAAAAGTTAGCCTTTATTTGGGTTTTGAAGGATGAAAGATCTGAAACAAATGTAAAATAATGTAAGGTTCTAAGCTTATCAGGTACATAAGCAGACAGTCAGCTGTATTTTTCCAGTTTTTCTACAAAAAATTTCATTTTTGAAACCTTATAGTGTATGCGGAAGTCTAAAATTAGGTGTTTTTGAGAATCACAAGGTATATACATGTAGTGACTTACATTAGATGCATGAATATCAATGGAATGAATATATTAGGTTTTTTTTCACATTATTTATATTATTTACTAGCAAATACAAAAGATTCAGACCAATAAAACACATATCTGTGATTTTATGGATCCTAAGACAAGGCTGTGAAAACCCCTGATTTTGCCATATTTCATTGACTGGGTTCATAAAAATTACACTAAATTGTCAGATTTCTGCCTAAACCTTGTTCATAAAGTATGTTTTTTGTTGATTTGATGTTCCTAGTGTATAGTTAGAGGAGAAAAACTCAAAGCTGTACAATATTTTCCCCACAGGTTTATATTTCATACCTAGCACCTTAGCAAAAGTGCAATTTCAATGGAAAATCCCATAGAAACCATATTTTTTATTTTAATTTCAGAAAATAGAGAATAAAGGGCCAAAATCTTATTATTTCATGTAGATTTACTGAATTCTTGAAAATAAACACCAAATTACCCCCAGCAAATACTAGCAAATACAATTTCTGATACCCTGGCAACCCCCTTATTAGGCACGAGACCGCAATTAATTTTCAAGTGCATTTCAATATACACATTTGAGCAGATTAAAAAAATTCCACCGGTGCAAACTGAATAAAACTTCTCTGGCCTAAAGATATGTACAAACAGGATTTTATATATCAATTGTAGAAAATTTTACCATCATTTTCTGAAATTAATACATATAATTCGGAGATGGGGTAAACATGACAAATGAACTGAGTTAAAAGTCCTAAATTTTAACCTTCTTCCACTGAACCAAATCACAACTTTTAGTCAGAATTGATTAATGAAAAAAAAATCCCAAGTAATTTTAACCTATTTTCTACCAATTAGAGGCAAAACTTCAGCAAATAAGTTTCCAGTAAAAATATGAAAAAATGTGGAAGGTACCTACTACCAAAGTTGGAACTATATTCGTATACAACGAAAACCAAGGGAATTAATTGTGTTCTCGTACCTATTAGATCAACAAATGTGCTCAATTTGAATAAAAACTGCACTCATGTCAAGATAAACCTTTTTTGACTTCAAGTACAAAGTTTCATCATGATTAGTTGAAAAATATATAAGTTATAGCAAATTTAGTATCAGTGGTACATTGCATGACTCGCATGTCCAATGGTCGAAGGAAATAAGGCCCCTCTAAAATGTGCATTTTTTTTTTTTAATGCAATATTTTTGTGATTTTTTACATTGGTTGCATCATATTATGTGTATTTGATGCAATGAAGTTCAGTTTACTCAAGTTCCAGCTGTTTTAAGGCCAAAAATTGGGTTTTTATACATGCGGCCATGGTCAATGCACTTTTAGACCATGTATAGGGGTACACATATGAAAACTCATTTTATGATGCTGACAATGACTTAAATTGATCAACTTCAAACATAAAGTGGTCTACACATATCAAATGTACATTGAAAACAATAAGAAGTGGTTTCAAAACTAAAACTGTCACTCCAGATCAATTTAAACCAGACCTCTACAGAGCTTGTTCAAGTGTGATTGTGTCCGATATTAAAAGTTAGCCTTTATTTGGGTTTTGAAGGATGAAAGATCTGAAACAAATGTAAAATAATGTAAGGTTCTAAGCTTATCAGGTACATAAGCAGACAGTCAGCTGTATTTTTCCAGTTTTTCTACAAAAAATTTCATTTTTGAAACCTTATAGTGTATGCGGAAGTCTAAAATTAGGTGTTTTTGAGAATCACAAGGTATATACATGTAGTGACTTACATTAGATGCATGAATATCAATGGAATGAATATATTAGGTTTTTTTTCACATTATTTATATTATTTACTAGCAAATACAAAAGATTCAGACCAATAAAACACATATCTGTGATTTTATGGATCCTAAGACAAGGCTGTGAAAACCCCTGATTTTGCCATATTTCATTGACTGGGTTCATAAAAATTACACTAAATTGTCAGATTTCTGCCTAAACCTTGTTCATAAAGTATGTTTTTTGTTGATTTGATGTTCCTAGTGTATAGTTAGAGGAGAAAAACTCAAAGCTGTACAATATTTTCCCCACAGGTTTATATTTCATACCTAGCACCTTAGCAAAAGTGCAATTTCAATGGAAAATCCATAGAAACCATATTTTTTATTTTAATTTCAGAAAATAGAGAATAAAGGGCCAAAATCTTATTATTTCATGTAGATTTACTGAATTCTTGAAAATAAACACCAAATTACCCCCCGCCAGCAAATACTAGCAAATACAATTTCTGATACCCTGGCAACCCCCTTATTAGGCACGAGACCGCAATTAATTTTCAAGTGCATTTCAATATACACATTTGAGCAGATTAAAAAAATTCCACCGGTGCAAACTGAATAAAACTTCTCTGGCCTAAAGATATGTACAAACAGGATTTTATATATCAATTGTAGAAAATTTTACCATCATTTTCTGAAATTAATACATATAATTCGGAGATGGGGTAAACATGACAAATGAACTGAGTTAAAAGTCCTAAATTTTAACCTTCTTCCACTGAACCAAATCACAACTTTTAGTCAGAATTGATTAATGAAAAAAAAATCCCAAGTAATTTTAACCTATTTTCTACCAATTAGAGGCAAAACTTCAGCAAATAAGTTTCCAGTAAAAATATGAAAAAATGTGGAAGGTACCTACTACCAAAGTTGGAACTATATTCGTATACAACGAAAACCAAGGGGAATTAATTGTGTTCTCGTACCTATTAGATCAACAAATGTGCTCAATTTGAATAAAAACTGCACTCATGTCAAGATAAACCTTTTTTGACTTCAAGTACAAAGTTTCATCATGATTAGTTGAAAAAATATATAAGTTATAGCAAATTTAGTATCAGTGGTACATTGCATGACTCGCATGTCCAATGGTCGAAGGAAATAAGGCCCCTCTAAAATGTGCATTTTTTTTTTTTAATGCAATATTTTTGTGATTTTTTACATTGGTTGCATCATATTATGTGTATTTGATGCAATGAAGTTCAGTTTACTCAAGTTCCAGCTGTTTTAAGGCCAAAAATTGGGTTTTTATACATGCGGCCATGGTCAATGCACTTTTAGACCATGTATAGGGGTACACATATGAAAACTCATTTTATGATGCTGACAATGACTTAAATTGATCAACTTCAAACATAAAGTGGTCTACACATATCAAATGTACATTGAAAACAATAAGAAGTGGTTTCAAAACTAAAACTGTCACTCCAGATCAATTTAAACCAGACCTCTACAGAGCTTGTTCAAGTGTGATTGTGTCCGATATTAAAAGTTAGCCTTTATTTGGGTTTTGAAGGATGAAAGATCTGAAACAAATGTAAAATAATGTAAGGTTCTAAGCTTATCAGGTACATAAGCAGACAGTCAGCTGTATTTTTCCAGTTTTTCTACAAAAAATTTCATTTTGAAACCTTATAGTGTATGCGGAAGTCTAAAATTAGGTGTTTTTGAGAATCACAAGGTATATACATGTAGTGACTTACATTAGATGCATGAATATCAATGGAATGAATATATTAGGTTTTTTTTCACATTATTTATATTATTTACTAGCAAATACAAAAGATTCAGACCAATAAAACACATATCTGTGATTTTATGGATCCTAAGACAAGGCTGTGAAAACCCCTGATTTTGCCATATTTCATTGACTGGGTTCATAAAAATTACACTAAATTGTCAGATTTCTGCCTAAACCTTGTTCATAAAGTATGTTTTTTGTTGATTTGATGTTCCTAGTGTATAGTTAGAGGAGAAAAACTCAAAGCTGTACAATATTTTCCCCACAGGTTTATATTTCATACCTAGCACCTTAGCAAAAGTGCAATTTCAATGGAAAATCCCATAGAAACCATATTTTTTATTTTAATTTCAGAAAATAGAGAATAAAGGGCCAAAATCTTATTATTTCATGTAGATTTACTGAATTCTTGAAAATAAACACCAAATTACCCCCAGCAAATACTAGCAAATACAATTTCTGATACCCTGGCAACCCCCTTATTAGGCACGAGACCGCAATTAATTTTCAAGTGCATTTCAATATACACATTTGAGCAGATTAAAAAAATTCCACCGGTGCAAACTGAATAAAACTTCTCTGGCCTAAAGATATGTACAAACAGGATTTTATATATCAATTGTAGAAAATTTTACCATCATTTTCTGAAATTAATACATATAATTCGGAGATGGGGTAAACATGACAAATGAACTGAGTTAAAAGTCCTAAATTTTAACCTTCTTCCACTGAACCAAATCACAACTTTTAGTCAGAATTGATTAATGAAAAAAAAATCCCAAGTAATTTTAACCTATTTTCTACCAATTAGAGGCAAAACTTCAGCAAATAAGTTTCCAGTAAAAATATGAAAAAATGTGGAAGGTACCTACTACCAAAGTTGGAACTATATTCGTATACAACGAAAACCAAGGGGAATTAATTGTGTTCTCGTACCTATTAGATCAACAAATGTGCTCAATTTGAATAAAAACTGCACTCATGTCAAGATAAACCTTTTTTGACTTCAAGTACAAAGTTTCATCATGATTAGTTGAAAAATATATAAGTTATAGCAAATTTAGTATCAGTGGTACATTGCATGACTCGCATGTCCAATGGTCGAAGGAAATAAGGCCCCTCTAAAATGTGCATTTTTTTTTTTAATGCAATATTTTTGTGATTTTTTACATTGGTTGCATCATATTATGTGTATTTGATGCAATGAAGTTCAGTTTACTCAAGTTCCAGCTGTTTTAAGGCCAAAAATTGGGTTTTTATACATGCGGCCATGGTCAATGCACTTTTAGACCATGTATAGGGGTACACATATGAAAACTCATTTTATGATGCTGACAATGACTTAAATTGATCAACTTCAAACATAAAGTGGTCTACACATATCAAATGTACATTGAAAACAATAAGAAGTGGTTTCAAAACTAAAACTGTCACTCCAGATCAATTTAAACCAGACCTCTACAGAGCTTGTTCAAGTGTGATTGTGTCCGATATTAAAAGTTAGCCTTTATTTGGGTTTTGAAGGATGAAAGATCTGAAACAAATGTAAAATAATGTAAGGTTCTAAGCTTATCAGGTACATAAGCAGACAGTCAGCTGTATTTTTCCAGTTTTTCTACAAAAAATTTCATTTTTGAAACCTTATAGTGTATGCGGAAGTCTAAAATTAGGTGTTTTTGAGAATCACAAGGTATATACATGTAGTGACTTACATTAGATGCATGAATATCAATGGAATGAATATATTAGGTTTTTTTTCACATTATTTATATTATTTACTAGCAAATACAAAAGATTCAGACCAATAAAACACATATCTGTGATTTTATGGATCCTAAGACAAGGCTGTGAAAACCCCTGATTTTGCCATATTTCATTGACTGGGTTCATAAAAATTACACTAAATTGTCAGATTTCTGCCTAAACCTTGTTCATAAAGTATGTTTTTTGTTGATTTGATGTTCCTAGTGTATAGTTAGAGGAGAAAAACTCAAAGCTGTACAATATTTTCCCCACAGGTTTATATTTCATACCTAGCACCTTAGCAAAAGTGCAATTTCAATGGAAAATCCCATAGAAACCATATTTTTTATTTTAATTTCAGAAAATAGAGAATAAAGGGCCAAAATCTTATTATTTCATGTAGATTTACTGAATTCTTGAAAATAAACACCAAATTACCCCCAGCAAATACTAGCAAATACAATTTCTGATACCCTGGCAACCCCCTTATTAGGCACGAGACCGCAATTAATTTTCAAGTGCATTTCAATATACACATTTGAGCAGATTAAAAAAATTCCACCGGTGCAAACTGAATAAAACTTCTCTGGCCTAAAGATATGTACAAACAGGATTTTATATATCAATTGTAGAAAATTTTACCATCATTTTCTGAAATTAATACATATAATTCGGAGATGGGGTAAACATGACAAATGAACTGAGTTAAAAGTCCTAAATTTTAACCTTCTTCCACTGAACCAAATCACAACTTTTAGTCAGAATTGATTAATGAAAAAAAAATCCCAAGTAATTTTAACCTATTTTCTACCAATTAGAGGCAAAACTTCAGCAAATAAGTTTCCAGTAAAAATATGAAAAAATGTGGAAGGTACCTACTACCAAAGTTGGAACTATATTCGTATACAACGAAAACCAAGGGGAATTAATTGTGTTCTCGTACCTATTAGATCAACAAATGTGCTCAATTTGAATAAAAACTGCACTCATGTCAAGATAAACCTTTTTTGACTTCAAGTACAAAGTTTCATCATGATTAGTTGAAAAATATATAAGTTATAGCAAATTTAGTATCAGTGGTACATTGCATGACTCGCATGTCCAATGGTCGAAGGAAATAAGGCCCCTCTAAAATGTGCATTTTTTTTTTTTAATGCAATATTTTTGTGATTTTTTACATTGGTTGCATCATATTATGTGTATTTGATGCAATGAAGTTCAGTTTACTCAAGTTCCAGCTGTTTTAAGGCCAAAAATTGGGTTTTTATACATGCGGCCATGGTCAATGCACTTTTAGACCATGTATAGGGGTACACATATGAAAACTCATTTTATGATGCTGACAATGACTTAAATTGATCAACTTCAAACATAAAGTGGTCTACACATATCAAATGTACATTGAAAACAATAAGAAGTGGTTTCAAAACTAAAACTGTCACTCCAGATCAATTTAAACCAGACCTCTACAGAGCTTGTTCAAGTGTGATTGTGTCCGATATTAAAAGTTAGCCTTTATTTGGGTTTTGAAGGATGAAAGATCTGAAACAAATGTAAAATAATGTAAGGTTCTAAGCTTATCAGGTACATAAGCAGACAGTCAGCTGTATTTTTCCAGTTTTTCTACAAAAAATTTCATTTTTGAAACCTTATAGTGTATGCGGAAGTCTAAAATTAGGTGTTTTTGAGAATCACAAGGTATATACATGTAGTGACTTACATTAGATGCATGAATATCAATGGAATGAATATATTAGGTTTTTTTTCACATTATTTATATTATTTACTAGCAAATACAAAAGATTCAGACCAATAAAACACATATCTGTGATTTTATGGATCCTAAGACAAGGCTGTGAAAACCCCTGATTTTGCCATATTTCATTGACTGGGTTCATAAAAATTACACTAAATTGTCAGATTTCTGCCTAAACCTTGTTCATAAAGTATGTTTTTTGTTGATTTGATGTTCCTAGTGTATAGTTAGAGGAGAAAAACTCAAAGCTGTACAATATTTTCCCCACAGGTTTATATTTCATACCTAGCACCTTAGCAAAAGTGCAATTTCAATGGAAAATCCCATAGAAACCATATTTTTTATTTTAATTTCAGAAAATAGAGAATAAAGGGCCAAAATCTTATTATTTCATGTAGATTTACTGAATTCTTGAAAATAAACACCAAATTACCCCCAGCAAATACTAGCAAATACAATTTCTGATACCCTGGCAACCCCCTTATTAGGCACGAGACCGCAATTAATTTTCAAGTGCATTTCAATATACACATTTGAGCAGATTAAAAAAATTCCACCGGTGCAAACTGAATAAAACTTCTCTGGCCTAAAGATATGTACAAACAGGATTTTATATATCAATTGTAGAAAATTTTACCATCATTTTCTGAAATTAATACATATAATTCGGAGATGGGGTAAACATGACAAATGAACTGAGTTAAAAGTCCTAAATTTTAACCTTCTTCCACTGAACCAAATCACAACTTTTAGTCAGAATTGATTAATGAAAAAAAAATCCCAAGTAATTTTAACCTATTTTCTACCAATTAGAGGCAAAACTTCAGCAAATAAGTTTCCAGTAAAAATATGAAAAAATGTGGAAGGTACCTACTACCAAAGTTGGAACTATATTCGTATACAACGAAAACCAAGGGGAATTAATTGTGTTCTCGTACCTATTAGATCAACAAATGTGCTCAATTTGAATAAAAACTGCACTCATGTCAAGATAAACCTTTTTTGACTTCAAGTACAAAGTTTCATCATGATTAGTTGAAAAATATATAAGTTATAGCAAATTTAGTATCAGTGGTACATTGCATGACTCGCATGTCCAATGGTCGAAGGAAATAAGGCCCCTCTAAAATGTGCATTTTTTTTTTTTAATGCAATATTTTTGTGATTTTTTACATTGGTTGCATCATATTATGTGTATTTGATGCAATGAAGTTCAGTTTACTCAAGTTCCAGCTGTTTTAAGGCCAAAAATTGGGTTTTTATACATGCGGCCATGGTCAATGCACTTTTAGACCATGTATAGGGGTACACATATGAAAACTCATTTTATGATGCTGACAATGACTTAAATTGATCAACTTCAAACATAAAGTGGTCTACACATATCAAATGTACATTGAAAACAATAAGAAGTGGTTTCAAAACTAAAACTGTCACTCCAGATCAATTTAAACCAGACCTCTACAGAGCTTGTTCAAGTGTGATTGTGTCCGATATTAAAAGTTAGCCTTTATTTGGGTTTTGAAGGATGAAAGATCTGAAACAAATGTAAAATAATGTAAGGTTCTAAGCTTATCAGGTACATAAGCAGACAGTCAGCTGTATTTTTCCAGTTTTTCTACAAAAAATTTCATTTTTGAAACCTTATAGTGTATGCGGAAGTCTAAAATTAGGTGTTTTTGAGAATCACAAGGTATATACATGTAGTGACTTACATTAGATGCATGAATATCAATGGAATGAATATATTAGGTTTTTTTTCACATTATTTATATTATTTACTAGCAAATACAAAAGATTCAGACCAATAAAACACATATCTGTGATTTTATGGATCCTAAGACAAGGCTGTGAAAACCCCTGATTTTGCCATATTTCATTGACTGGGTTCATAAAAATTACACTAAATTGTCAGATTTCTGCCTAAACCTTGTTCATAAAGTATGTTTTTTGTTGATTTGATGTTCCTAGTGTATAGTTAGAGGAGAAAAACTCAAAGCTGTACAATATTTTCCCCACAGGTTTATATTTCATACCTAGCACCTTAGCAAAAGTGCAATTTCAATGGAAAATCCCATAGAAACCATATTTTTTATTTTAATTTCAGAAAATAGAGAATAAAGGGCCAAAATCTTATTATTTCATGTAGATTTACTGAATTCTTGAAAATAAACACCAAATTACCCCCAGCAAATACTAGCAAATACAATTTCTGATACCCTGGCAACCCCCTTATTAGGCACGAGACCGCAATTAATTTTCAAGTGCATTTCAATATACACATTTGAGCAGATTAAAAAAATTCCACCGGTGCAAACTGAATAAAACTTCTCTGGCCTAAAGATATGTACAAACAGGATTTTATATATCAATTGTAGAAAATTTTACCATCATTTTCTGAAATTAATACATATAATTCGGAGATGGGGTAAACATGACAAATGAACTGAGTTAAAAGTCCTAAATTTTAACCTTCTTCCACTGAACCAAATCACAACTTTTAGTCAGAATTGATTAATGAAAAAAAAATCCCAAGTAATTTTAACCTATTTTCTACCAATTAGAGGCAAAACTTCAGCAAATAAGTTTCCAGTAAAAATATGAAAAAATGTGGAAGGTACCTACTACCAAAGTTGGAACTATATTCGTATACAACGAAAACCAAGGGGAATTAATTGTGTTCTCGTACCTATTAGATCAACAAATGTGCTCAATTTGAATAAAAACTGCACTCATGTCAAGATAAACCTTTTTTGACTTCAAGTACAAAGTTTCATCATGATTAGTTGAAAAATATATAAGTTATAGCAAATTTAGTATCAGTGGTACATTGCATGACTCGCATGTCCAATGGTCGAAGGAAATAAGGCCCCTCTAAAATGTGCATTTTTTTTTTTTAATGCAATATTTTTGTGATTTTTTACATTGGTTGCATCATATTATGTGTATTTGATGCAATGAAGTTCAGTTTACTCAAGTTCCAGCTGTTTTAAGGCCAAAAATTGGGTTTTTATACATGCGGCCATGGTCAATGCACTTTTAGACCATGTATAGGGGTACACATATGAAAACTCATTTTATGATGCTGACAATGACTTAAATTGATCAACTTCAAACATAAAGTGGTCTACACATATCAAATGTACATTGAAAACAATAAGAAGTGGTTTCAAAACTAAAACTGTCACTCCAGATCAATTTAAACCAGACCTCTACAGAGCTTGTTCAAGTGTGATTGTGTCCGATATTAAAAGTTAGCCTTTATTTGGGTTTTGAAGGATGAAAGATCTGAAACAAATGTAAAATAATGTAAGGTTCTAAGCTTATCAGGTACATAAGCAGACAGTCAGCTGTATTTTTCCAGTTTTTCTACAAAAAATTTCATTTTTGAAACCTTATAGTGTATGCGGAAGTCTAAAATTAGGTGTTTTTGAGAATCACAAGGTATATACATGTAGTGACTTACATTAGATGCATGAATATCAATGGAATGAATATATTAGGTTTTTTTTCACATTATTTATATTATTTACTAGCAAATACAAAAGATTCAGACCAATAAAACACATATCTGTGATTTTATGGATCCTAAGACAAGGCTGTGAAAACCCCTGATTTTGCCATATTTCATTGACTGGGTTCATAAAAATTACACTAAATTGTCAGATTTCTGCCTAAACCTTGTTCATAAAGTATGTTTTTTGTTGATTTGATGTTCCTAGTGTATAGTTAGAGGAGAAAAACTCAAAGCTGTACAATATTTTCCCCACAGGTTTATATTTCATACCTAGCACCTTAGCAAAAGTGCAATTTCAATGGAAAATCCCATAGAAACCATATTTTTTATTTTAATTTCAGAAAATAGAGAATAAAGGGCCAAAATCTTATTATTTCATGTAGATTTACTGAATTCTTGAAAATAAACACCAAATTACCCCCAGCAAATACTAGCAAATACAATTTCTGATACCCTGGCAACCCCCTTATTAGGCACGAGACCGCAATTAATTTTCAAGTGCATTTCAATATACACATTTGAGCAGATTAAAAAAATTCCACCGGTGCAAACTGAATAAAACTTCTCTGGCCTAAAGATATGTACAAACAGGATTTTATATATCAATTGTAGAAAATTTTACCATCATTTTCTGAAATTAATACATATAATTCGGAGATGGGGTAAACATGACAAATGAACTGAGTTAAAAGTCCTAAATTTTAACCTTCTTCCACTGAACCAAATCACAACTTTTAGTCAGAATTGATTAATGAAAAAAAAATCCCAAGTAATTTTAACCTATTTTCTACCAATTAGAGGCAAAACTTCAGCAAATAAGTTTCCAGTAAAAATATGAAAAAATGTGGAAGGTACCTACTACCAAAGTTGGAACTATATTCGTATACAACGAAAACCAAGGGGAATTAATTGTGTTCTCGTACCTATTAGATCAACAAATGTGCTCAATTTGAATAAAAACTGCACTCATGTCAAGATAAACCTTTTTTGACTTCAAGTACAAAGTTTCATCATGATTAGTTGAAAAATATATAAGTTATAGCAAATTTAGTATCAGTGGTACATTGCATGACTCGCATGTCCAATGGTCGAAGGAAATAAGGCCCCTCTAAAATGTGCATTTTTTTTTTTTAATGCAATATTTTTGTGATTTTTTACATTGGTTGCATCATATTATGTGTATTTGATGCAATGAAGTTCAGTTTACTCAAGTTCCAGCTGTTTTAAGGCCAAAAATTGGGTTTTTATACATGCGGCCATGGTCAATGCACTTTTAGACCATGTATAGGGGTACACATATGAAAACTCATTTTATGATGCTGACAATGACTTAAATTGATCAACTTCAAACATAAAGTGGTCTACACATATCAAATGTACATTGAAAACAATAAGAAGTGGTTTCAAAACTAAAACTGTCACTCCAGATCAATTTAAACCAGACCTCTACAGAGCTTGTTCAAGTGTGATTGTGTCCGATATTAAAAGTTAGCCTTTATTTGGGTTTTGAAGGATGAAAGATCTGAAACAAATGTAAAATAATGTAAGGTTCTAAGCTTATCAGGTACATAAGCAGACAGTCAGCTGTATTTTTCCAGTTTTTCTACAAAAAATTTCATTTTTGAAACCTTATAGTGTATGCGGAAGTCTAAAATTAGGTGTTTTTGAGAATCACAAGGTATATACATGTAGTGACTTACATTAGATGCATGAATATCAATGGAATGAATATATTAGGTTTTTTTTCACATTATTTATATTATTTACTAGCAAATACAAAAGATTCAGACCAATAAAACACATATCTGTGATTTTATGGATCCTAAGACAAGGCTGTGAAAACCCCTGATTTTGCCATATTTCATTGACTGGGTTCATAAAAATTACACTAAATTGTCAGATTTCTGCCTAAACCTTGTTCATAAAGTATGTTTTTTGTTGATTTGATGTTCCTAGTGTATAGTTAGAGGAGAAAAACTCAAAGCTGTACAATATTTTCCCCACAGGTTTATATTTCATACCTAGCACCTTAGCAAAAGTGCAATTTCAATGGAAAATCCCATAGAAACCATATTTTTTATTTTAATTTCAGAAAATAGAGAATAAAGGGCCAAAATCTTATTATTTCATGTAGATTTACTGAATTCTTGAAAATAAACACCAAATTACCCCCAGCAAATACTAGCAAATACAATTTCTGATACCCTGGCAACCCCCTTATTAGGCACGAGACCGCAATTAATTTTCAAGTGCATTTCAATATACACATTTGAGCAGATTAAAAAAATTCCACCGGTGCAAACTGAATAAAACTTCTCTGGCCTAAAGATATGTACAAACAGGATTTTATATATCAATTGTAGAAAATTTTACCATCATTTTCTGAAATTAATACATATAATTCGGAGATGGGGTAAACATGACAAATGAACTGAGTTAAAAGTCCTAAATTTTAACCTTCTTCCACTGAACCAAATCACAACTTTTAGTCAGAATTGATTAATGAAAAAAAAATCCCAAGTAATTTTAACCTATTTTCTACCAATTAGAGGCAAAACTTCAGCAAATAAGTTTCCAGTAAAAATATGAAAAAATGTGGAAGGTACCTACTACCAAAGTTGGAACTATATTCGTATACAACGAAAACCAAGGGGAATTAATTGTGTTCTCGTACCTATTAGATCAACAAATGTGCTCAATTTGAATAAAAACTGCACTCATGTCAAGATAAACCTTTTTTGACTTCAAGTACAAAGTTTCATCATGATTAGTTGAAAAATATATAAGTTATAGCAAATTTAGTATCAGTGGTACATTGCATGACTCGCATGTCCAATGGTCGAAGGAAATAAGGCCCCTCTAAAATGTGCATTTTTTTTTTTTAATGCAATATTTTTGTGATTTTTTACATTGGTTGCATCATATTATGTGTATTTGATGCAATGAAGTTCAGTTTACTCAAGTTCCAGCTGTTTTAAGGCCAAAAATTGGGTTTTTATACATGCGGCCATGGTCAATGCACTTTTAGACCATGTATAGGGGTACACATATGAAAACTCATTTTATGATGCTGACAATGACTTAAATTGATCAACTTCAAACATAAAGTGGTCTACACATATCAAATGTACATTGAAAACAATAAGAAGTGGTTTCAAAACTAAAACTGTCACTCCAGATCAATTTAAACCAGACCTCTACAGAGCTTGTTCAAGTGTGATTGTGTCCGATATTAAAAGTTAGCCTTTATTTGGGTTTTGAAGGATGAAAGATCTGAAACAAATGTAAAATAATGTAAGGTTCTAAGCTTATCAGGTACATAAGCAGACAGTCAGCTGTATTTTTCCAGTTTTTCTACAAAAAATTTCATTTTTGAAACCTTATAGTGTATGCGGAAGTCTAAAATTAGGTGTTTTTGAGAATCACAAGGTATATACATGTAGTGACTTACATTAGATGCATGAATATCAATGGAATGAATATATTAGGTTTTTTTTCACATTATTTATATTATTTACTAGCAAATACAAAAGATTCAGACCAATAAAACACATATCTGTGATTTTATGGATCCTAAGACAAGGCTGTGAAAACCCCTGATTTTGCCATATTTCATTGACTGGGTTCATAAAAATTACACTAAATTGTCAGATTTCTGCCTAAACCTTGTTCATAAAGTATGTTTTTTGTTGATTTGATGTTCCTAGTGTATAGTTAGAGGAGAAAAACTCAAAGCTGTACAATATTTTCCCCACAGGTTTATATTTCATACCTAGCACCTTAGCAAAAGTGCAATTTCAATGGAAAATCCCATAGAAACCATATTTTTTATTTTAATTTCAGAAAATAGAGAATAAAGGGCCAAAATCTTATTATTTCATGTAGATTTACTGAATTCTTGAAAATAAACACCAAATTACCCCCAGCAAATACTAGCAAATACAATTTCTGATACCCTGGCAACCCCCTTATTAGGCACGAGACCGCAATTAATTTTCAAGTGCATTTCAATATACACATTTGAGCAGATTAAAAAAATTCCACCGGTGCAAACTGAATAAAACTTCTCTGGCCTAAAGATATGTACAAACAGGATTTTATATATCAATTGTAGAAAATTTTACCATCATTTTCTGAAATTAATACATATAATTCGGAGATGGGGTAAACATGACAAATGAACTGAGTTAAAAGTCCTAAATTTTAACCTTCTTCCACTGAACCAAATCACAACTTTTAGTCAGAATTGATTAATGAAAAAAAAATCCCAAGTAATTTTAACCTATTTTCTACCAATTAGAGGCAAAACTTCAGCAAATAAGTTTCCAGTAAAAATATGAAAAAATGTGGAAGGTACCTACTACCAAAGTTGGAACTATATTCGTATACAACGAAAACCAAGGGGAATTAATTGTGTTCTCGTACCTATTAGATCAACAAATGTGCTCAATTTGAATAAAAACTGCACTCATGTCAAGATAAACCTTTTTTGACTTCAAGTACAAAGTTTCATCATGATTAGTTGAAAAATATATAAGTTATAGCAAATTTAGTATCAGTGGTACATTGCATGACTCGCATGTCCAATGGTCGAAGGAAATAAGGCCCCTCTAAAATGTGCATTTTTTTTTTTTAATGCAATATTTTTGTGATTTTTTACATTGGTTGCATCATATTATGTGTATTTGATGCAATGAAGTTCAGTTTACTCAAGTTCCAGCTGTTTTAAGGCCAAAAATTGGGTTTTTATACATGCGGCCATGGTCAATGCACTTTTAGACCATGTATAGGGGTACACATATGAAAACTCATTTTATGATGCTGACAATGACTTAAATTGATCAACTTCAAACATAAAGTGGTCTACACATATCAAATGTACATTGAAAACAATAAGAAGTGGTTTCAAAACTAAAACTGTCACTCCAGATCAATTTAAACCAGACCTCTACAGAGCTTGTTCAAGTGTGATTGTGTCCGATATTAAAAGTTAGCCTTTATTTGGGTTTTGAAGGATGAAAGATCTGAAACAAATGTAAAATAATGTAAGGTTCTAAGCTTATCAGGTACATAAGCAGACAGTCAGCTGTATTTTTCCAGTTTTTCTACAAAAAATTTCATTTTTGAAACCTTATAGTGTATGCGGAAGTCTAAAATTAGGTGTTTTTGAGAATCACAAGGTATATACATGTAGTGACTTACATTAGATGCATGAATATCAATGGAATGAATATATTAGGTTTTTTTTCACATTATTTATATTATTTACTAGCAAATACAAAAGATTCAGACCAATAAAACACATATCTGTGATTTTATGGATCCTAAGACAAGGCTGTGAAAACCCCTGATTTTGCCATATTTCATTGACTGGGTTCATAAAAATTACACTAAATTGTCAGATTTCTGCCTAAACCTTGTTCATAAAGTATGTTTTTTGTTGATTTGATGTTCCTAGTGTATAGTTAGAGGAGAAAAACTCAAAGCTGTACAATATTTTCCCCACAGGTTTATATTTCATACCTAGCACCTTAGCAAAAGTGCAATTTCAATGGAAAATCCCATAGAAACCATATTTTTTATTTTAATTTCAGAAAATAGAGAATAAAGGGCCAAAATCTTATTATTTCATGTAGATTTACTGAATTCTTGAAAATAAACACCAAATTACCCCCAGCAAATACTAGCAAATACAATTTCTGATACCCTGGCAACCCCCTTATTAGGCACGAGACCGCAAT
This sequence comes from Perna viridis, assembly GCA_037379345.1. Classification (NCBI taxonomy): domain Eukaryota; kingdom Metazoa; phylum Mollusca; class Bivalvia; order Mytilida; family Mytilidae; genus Perna; species Perna viridis. The sequence goes on along the minus strand of CM074512.1, from coordinate 39,079,894 downwards.
TAATTTTCAAGTGCATTTCAATATACACATTTGAGCAGATTAAAAAAATTCCACCGGTGCAAACTGAATAAAACTTCTCTGGCCTAAAGATATGTACAAACAGGATTTTATATATCAATTGTAGAAAATTTTACCATCATTTTCTGAAATTAATACATATAATTCGGAGATGGGGTAAACATGACAAATGAACTGAGTTAAAAGTCCTAAATTTTAACCTTCTTCCACTGAACCAAATCACAACTTTTAGTCAGAATTGATTAATGAAAAAAAAATCCCAAGTAATTTTAACCTATTTTCTACCAATTAGAGGCAAAACTTCAGCAAATAAGTTTCCAGTAAAAATATGAAAAAATGTGGAAGGTACCTACTACCAAAGTTGGAACTATATTCGTATACAACGAAAACCAAGGGGAATTAATTGTGTTCTCGTACCTATTAGATCAACAAATGTGCTCAATTTGAATAAAAACTGCACTCATGTCAAGATAAACCTTTTTTGACTTCAAGTACAAAGTTTCATCATGATTAGTTGAAAAATATATAAGTTATAGCAAATTTAGTATCAGTGGTACATTGCATGACTCGCATGTCCAATGGTCGAAGGAAATAAGGCCCCTCTAAAATGTGCATTTTTTTTTTTTAATGCAATATTTTTGTGATTTTTTACATTGGTTGCATCATATTATGTGTATTTGATGCAATGAAGTTCAGTTTACTCAAGTTCCAGCTGTTTTAAGGCCAAAAATTGGGTTTTTATACATGCGGCCATGGTCAATGCACTTTTAGACCATGTATAGGGGTACACATATGAAAACTCATTTTATGATGCTGACAATGACTTAAATTGATCAACTTCAAACATAAAGTGGTCTACACATATCAAATGTACATTGAAAACAATAAGAAGTGGTTTCAAAACTAAAACTGTCACTCCAGATCAATTTAAACCAGACCTCTACAGAGCTTGTTCAAGTGTGATTGTGTCCGATATTAAAAGTTAGCCTTTATTTGGGTTTTGAAGGATGAAAGATCTGAAACAAATGTAAAATAATGTAAGGTTCTAAGCTTATCAGGTACATAAGCAGACAGTCAGCTGTATTTTTCCAGTTTTTCTACAAAAAATTTCATTTTTGAAACCTTATAGTGTATGCGGAAGTCTAAAATTAGGTGTTTTTGAGAATCACAAGGTATATACATGTAGTGACTTACATTAGATGCATGAATATCAATGGAATGAATATATTAGGTTTTTTTTCACATTATTTATATTATTTACTAGCAAATACAAAAGATTCAGACCAATAAAACACATATCTGTGATTTTATGGATCCTAAGACAAGGCTGTGAAAACCCCTGATTTTGCCATATTTCATTGACTGGGTTCATAAAAATTACACTAAATTGTCAGATTTCTGCCTAAACCTTGTTCATAAAGTATGTTTTTTGTTGATTTGATGTTCCTAGTGTATAGTTAGAGGAGAAAAACTCAAAGCTGTACAATATTTTCCCCACAGGTTTATATTTCATACCTAGCACCTTAGCAAAAGTGCAATTTCAATGGAAAATCCCATAGAAACCATATTTTTTATTTTAATTTCAGAAAATAGAGAATAAAGGGCCAAAATCTTATTATTTCATGTAGATTTACTGAATTCTTGAAAATAAACACCAAATTACCCCCAGCAAATACTAGCAAATACAATTTCTGATACCCTGGCAACCCCCTTATTAGGCACGAGACCGCAATTAATTTTCAAGTGCATTTCAATATACACATTTGAGCAGATTAAAAAAATTCCACCGGTGCAAACTGAATAAAACTTCTCTGGCCTAAAGATATGTACAAACAGGATTTTATATATCAATTGTAGAAAATTTTACCATCATTTTCTGAAATTAATACATATAATTCGGAGATGGGGTAAACATGACAAATGAACTGAGTTAAAAGTCCTAAATTTTAACCTTCTTCCACTGAACCAAATCACAACTTTTAGTCAGAATTGATTAATGAAAAAAAAATCCCAAGTAATTTTAACCTATTTTCTACCAATTAGAGGCAAAACTTCAGCAAATAAGTTTCCAGTAAAAATATGAAAAAATGTGGAAGGTACCTACTACCAAAGTTGGAACTATATTCGTATACAACGAAAACCAAGGGGAATTAATTGTGTTCTCGTACCTGCGCCCATGAGATGATACACAAAATGTTTTTATCCAGTTAATGAATGATAAGACTCTTAAGTATATTTGTATCACAAATAGCTGGTTAATTTTGAAGTAAGTAATTAAATACTCAAATGATTTCTTAAGTATAACCACCGTGAGTATAACGCAGTGAGCTTTAACTCTTATCAATAAATACAGTACATCTCACAATTTTAGCATTCACTGTCACTGATAAATGCTGAGTATCTTGAAGGCATAGCTTTCAATGCTCAGGTCTTATTGCGGGTCGTAATTCATGGGCTGATGATCAGGTTTATGACCTGAACACCAGCAGCTGGTCAGCCAGGCATGAATTTGCAATAAACACAATTTTCATCAGGTAAATTAATAATAATATTTACCTGGACAGGAAGTATGAACCTGTAGGCTGTGTAGAGTAAAGAAGTTACTAGTTTAGGGAAAGTAACTGGAAATATAATTTTCAGACAGCATGTAGATGTAAAGGTGTCGCTACACATAGGTTAATAGAAGTCATGTAATAGTAATTGTGATGAGGAAACCTTAGTAAGGATATTGTTATTGTTGCTTTTCTCCAAGATTCTTTATTAATTTCTTCTTTTTTCTCCTCTAAATGACTACATTTCATCGAAAAGCTTGCTTCATTTTTTTTAAGGGTATTAAAAAAAATATCAGTAGTGGAGTCAAAACATATTGTCAACTAAAAAATGTACACAATACATCGTAACTGTACAACCAGTTTGTGTAGTTAGTTAAATTTACTTCAAAAATTGACTTACTTGACTTATACTGCCATCAACCAAAGTTTCAATTTCTTCACTCGTCACAGTGGAGTCACTCTTGTTTTCCACTGTGACTCCATTCAAGTAAAAAGATAAAATTGCTCCATATCAATACTTTTAAATATTTTTTTCTGTCCATTAATGAAATGTTATTTAGTAGCCAGTACCATTATATATATCTTGGTTTTAAGACATGAGAAGTAAACTACAGACAATTTTTGAAATGGTGGCTCTACTGTGGAGAGTGGAGACACTGTGTCTCCATTCACAATATCTCCTTGTCAATTTTGAATTTGTGTTGACACTAGTGATGTCTTGTTTACTCTGGCAGAGTGTAGACCACTGACAATCATCCTCCATCTGACTCAGTTGGCAGTGTGCTGAGCCATGGTGCACCAATTGTATCTTAAACTGTTTTCTTTGAAATTTATAATAGGTGTGTAATTTTCTTTTTTCAGACGATGAACCATCAGAAGAAAAGAAAACATCAACATTTACAAGAAAAGGTGCCAACTGTGAAAAGATTTAAAAGTGATCTGAATAATGCTGAGCAATTCAAGAAGAAAAAGACCATTTCTGATTCTTCAAAAAATAATGTGACTTCAGGTGTAAATGCTACTACTGCAAGAAAAACAAAAACTCAAATTAAAAATGGGAAGAGAAGGAAACAGTGGCAATCAGTGAAAGAAAAAAGGAAAAGATTAAAGAAAAAATATTTGTTGTCAAAATCAGAAGCAGAAAAATGTGATAGTACAGAAGGAAAGTCAAAACTGATCAACAAAAATAAAGAAAGTGAACCCGAAACAATGCCTAAAAATTCAGAAGAATTTTCATCTAATTGGAAAAGTTTGGCAAAGGTATTTTTCTTCCAGCATTAATGAAACATATACACATATATTAATTATAAGTCTAATGTACAAGAAAAAAAACAAAAGCTGATGGATGAAAACATGAATCAAGATAAAAATGCATTTAATATTGAAATTTTTTCAGTGAAAATTATTAGTGTATGAAAATAGGGAAATCTGACGTAGTGCTAGATGTATGCCCCTCCCTTCCATAAAACTGTGAGAAATTAGTTTAACTTGAAATCTTGACCTTTTTTATATCTTATTTTTTTAGTCTCACTTCATTTTGCCTAACTGAAAACCCAGTACTGCCCTGGTTGTAATAAAGCACATGTTGCAGCAACCTGTTTTTGTTTTTTTTGTTTTTTGGGAAACAAAGAAAAGGAAAAGATTTCTTTCATAAAACAAACAGTTACACACCATGAAAAAAAATAAATTCATTCAAATTATTTTTTTAATTAGTTTAAATTACATGTACCTGTTGATGTGGTATACCATAACTAAAAGGCATCTTTTCATTTTTTTCCATAAGATCAGCCTTGATTTCATTTTATAATTTATTTACATAGAATGATGGTGTTTATTTATTTTTATTACAGGCAATGCATATTTCTTCCTCAAAAAAGAAAAAGAGAAAAAGGCAAGAAGAAAGTACAGGAAACAAGACAGAAAAGGACAAGTATGAAATACTGAAATATTTTTTTTTATAGTGATTCACAATAAAAAAGATTTATATGTATTTGAATGGTATTTAATTTTATTGAGTTGTACTTAAGGGAGTAGACCTAAAGTAAGGGACACAACTCTTTCAAATCATTGGAATGTTTGTATTCAACATTTTACATCAACCTTGTATAAGCATCAAAGTGACTTGGATTTATTTCATTCTGTTTTAAATGACATCTTGAAAGGCTTTGGTGAAATTGAATATGATACAAACATATCACTGATTTCATGAGTTATGTCCCTTACCCTATGTCTACCTCCTAAAACAGGCTTTAAAATAATAATAATGTTTTTTTTTTTTCTTAAATACCTACACACAAAAAAAACCTTCATTCAAACTACTTCTTTCTTCTAAAGTCTTTAAAATTTGAAATTGCTATGACCTGAAAACATTTCTTTTTAAAGAGGGGAGGTAAACCTGTTTGCTTCAAGTGAAAGTAATTGTGGATGTATTTGATGACTTGTTTCGTTGAGATGTTATTGTTTTTGTTACCGTCACTTACATGTTCAAATGTATGTTTTCATTATGCATTAAGAGACATTGAAGTCCTAAGAAACTAACTACAGAATTTACCAGTAATCAATTTTTGAATAATTTTACAGATGTCAATGAATTGCTAAAATGTCACAAACACTTCTTAAAATATCTATTAAATATCTTTTAAAAAGTCACCAAATTGTTAATGCAGAATTAAGTGTTTAGTGACTTTATAAGTATTTTCCTTTTTATCTAGTTGATTGATTTGACTATTTTTTTCAATGAACTATAGGGAGCCTGAAATTTGGTTTGATGATGTGGATGAAATCTTACTAGACAGGAAACCAGAACAGATGAAGAACCAGACTGACAAACTTGTTAAACAGGAATCATTTACTGGGTAAATTAAAATTAGATTTTATCTGCTTAAATATGTAAACAGGCTTTATATTTACATTACCACTTCCTATAGCTTTTGAATACGGATTGTGTCCGTCCCCATTCTTGTGAATTCACTGGATCACAAACTGATGATTCACAAGCCCTATTACAAGGTAGTAAGTTTTAATACATTTTCATTTACATATTACATTCAGATTTGTAAGTATGATAGCAGTCAGTTCCCATATATTATTGGAACAGCCCTCAGTAGTGATTCACTCGAATTGTCAGTGATTTTTATATTCCTGACTTATTTGTCATACGGTTTTGTAAAAAAAAGTTTGTTTTTTTTTTTAAATAAATGGGACATATTAGTATATTTATACAAACCCTCTATTTCAATTTTTATAGCTATCTTACCTCCATGATGGGTCTTGTGTCCATATTGATATCTAAAGAAAACCGCATTAGGACTATTATTTTTGTGCTTAACTCAATTCAGAACTGCAATAGAATTTCTTGGTATTTCTATAATGAATCATCTCTTCAGTAGTTGGTTCTTATAAATACATAATACTTCAGTGCTATTCTCTGTAAGAATCAGGCAGTGGGTAAATTATGGTGGAAAAAATTATGTCTTTTCCATGAAATCTTATTCAAAATGTTTTCTGAAATGGAGAAATGGCATTCATTTCTTTTTCAAGTTTTAGTAATTGGAGGTATGAATTTTAAGAAATGCATTGTAATTTCTTGATTGTTTACATGTGTGAGTAATTTGCCTCCATGCTGTCAGTTAGCCGAACAGGTAAAAATGTGGATTTTCAGTATTATTTATTCAAGTAAATTCTGTGAAGAATTTCTACTATCATCGTACCATTAGCATAATGATTTTGGAAGCCTTATTTTCCAAGCTTCTCTTTACATTCCCATTACTTTACATGTTAAAAAACTAATCTTTAAAGTTTCACTGTGAATTTCCAGGACAAGTAATATCTTAATGTTGCATACCATTGCGAAGCTTGGAAAATAAAGTTTTCAAAATCATTATGCTAATTGTACAATGATTGTAGAAATTAATTTACTTGAATTAATAATACTGAAAATCCACATTTTTACCTTTTCTACTATCTGACAGCATAGAGGCAAATTACTCACACATGTAAACAATATTCATACAGTTTTGATCAACATACACACAGATTATGCTCTTACAATGCATAGATCTAGGTTCAGTGTTTTTGGTACTATATAGGGGGTGGCCATTTTATCAGGAAGTTGTAAGTGAGACCCTATCATTCTACTGTGACTTCAGACTTTCTTTTCAGCATCCTCTGATGTTTCTAAAATGAATGAACTGTCAATTTGTTTTCAGTAGACCATAAACATGTGTTTTTTTTTCTGACTATGTGATTCATTATTTTTCAACTTTGCCGAGTCTTACAGATTCAAGCACTTAAATATCTACAATCCAAAGCCATACTCTGGGTCATTAAATACTGAAGTAATGTCCATGCTACCATCACATGACATGTGTTTGAATCAAAAGCTGTGAGAGCAGTCTTCATTTATTTTAGTCTTACTAAGGATATAGCAATGGACTGTGAAATGGTTGGTGTTGGTTGGGAAGGGAAAGACAACCAGCTAGCAAGGGTATCAATTGTCAACCATTATGGACACTGTGTGTTAGATAAGTTTGTCAAACCTAAGGAAAAAGTTATGGATTATAGGACTCATGTCAGTGGTATCCGACCAGAAGACTTAGAACAAGGTGGGTGAATATTTTGAGCAATAACAATGTTTTTTGTTATGGTTTAAGTGATATCAGATATAAAGTACAACCCTAAGTCAATAATTGTACAGAACAATGGTTTTTAAAGGCAAGTACAAGTATTGACCTCTTACCTTCCAAAAATTGCACATTTGGTGTCAATCAGGCCATTTTTTAAGTGGTGTTTTTTTTCTACATCTCTGTTTAATATTGTATTATTAAATTTTTTTTGTAGGTGAAAAATTTGAAGATGTTCAGAAGGAGGTGGGTCAAATCATGAAAGACAGAGTTCTGATTGGCCATGCAATACACAATGATCTAAAGGTACTGTTGTTACTACAATACACAAAAGGAAAATGAATATTAAAGCCCCTTTTTATATTGAAAAAGGGGCATACTTGTTTATATCATTTTCTGTTCCTGTTATTAAGTTACAATTTTAGCATACCGACTAAAAAGACTTATTGCGATATTTATGTGTTAAAAATTTGACTAATGCTGTATAAAAAAGATTTACAAATCTGTTAAAACAATTATGTGTCAAAAGTATGTCACAAAGTATTGTTTTGTGCAAGTTTCAATGAATTCTTACAAAATTTTTAGGTTTGAAGGCAGTTTTTGGTCAGAATATTTTGATCACATGCTTGGACAAACTTTTCAAAAATAGTCTTGATGCAATATGCTTTTATGGCTGGAATATTTAAGTTGTTCACAAATGTGGCCAATATCTCCTGCAATAAAAAAAAATAATGAAATCAGGTGGCTTATGCAAATTTGTCAGAATTAACACATTTTGGTTACATTTTACACGAAGGTTTCCACTTAATGCATGGTTAAACATCAAAAAGGGTTTTGTATTGCAAGGTATGCACACATTTACTTGCATATCATCCAATATTAAAGCTGATTTTACCAAGTTTATTTTCAGGGCCAAATTTGATACAAACCAAACATACCCCTATATAAATACAAATTAAGTTCAACATTTTAATGGTAAGACAAGCTATGATAAGTGAAGTAACCACTTAAGAAATACATGCAGCTTTAGATTTAAATGTGATTTGAATGAAAAAAAATACACTATCCTTGAAAATATAAGTCCATAGGTGCTTTAGTATCTTTATAGATATTCTATAGTTGTATGAATTTTTACTGCAAATTACAGTCTACAGATTGTAAAACTCTCCGTAGTACAGTTACTATGTTAAAAATAAGAAAATTCAGGATTTAATACAGCATTTTCCTAAAATATGGTAAAAAACTAATAGATTTGTCTTGATGCAACATATGGAGTTTGTCATTTGTACTACAAAGGGGGGCCATCTAAACTGAGACTCCTCTAAAATGACTGTGTGGAATTTTATGAAACTTTCACAAAATCTTTACAATAAAAAGCCATTGGGTTTTTCCATCTGGTTGACTTTCCTGATGCAATACATGAACTTAGTCATTCATGGACCAAGGAAGGGGGCATCTTCTACACTATATCTCCTTTAAAATACACTGAATGGAATTCAATGAAACTTCCACATATTCTTTATTACATTATGCCATTGTGCAATTTGTATATTACTGCTTGGGTTGGTATTCTCCATTGTCTTTGCTTCACTTTTGGATATTTCCTAATTTGTTTTATCTTATTATGCATTTTCATGCTTTTTGTGTATTGACTCCATGATTTATTTTGTAGGTGTTGTATATAAGTCATCCTAAAAATATGATAAGAGATACCTCTAGGTATAAACCTTTTCGTCAAATGTTTGAGGGAAGAAATCCATCACTGAAGAAGTTGACAGCAAAAGTTTTAGGCGTATCTGTTCAAGAAGGAGAGCATAATTCTGTGAGTTAAGAATAAAGAAAGTACAGAGTCTGAAACAAAATTTCTTTTTATATTGAGCTAAATTATTAAAAACTGACTAAGGTTTTAACCTTTGGAAGAGAAAACCCTATTAATTTAAACACATTTTCACCAGTTTCTCATGCATCACTCTTTATCTAATGCATCATATTTTCTTGATGTCTTTTGTATATTTAAAGACAATTTTTTCCAACTAACACACGTGAGAGTATTGACCAATTTCAACCAGTTCTTTTTGTCTTAAAATGCAAAAGACAACAATCACTGGTGCATTTTTAGTCAATTACCATTGTTTGGGGCTGAAACAAATAGTTTATCAGAAAATTACACATTAAGTTTCAATTGATAAGTTTGTAAAACATCAATAGCGATACTTTGGCTAAAGAATCATATCACTAATTTTCTTTATACATGTACTGAAGTAATTGTCATCTTCGGACCACAGGCTTTGATCTTATCTATCTTACTCATCACTGGAAATTGATCTCATGATTTTCTTTGCATCATATTTGGTGTTGAATGGGCACAATAAGTGTTCATGTAATATGTTTATATCTAATTTAAACCTGATTTTATCTTGGTAGATTCAAGATGCACAGGCAGCTATGAGATTGTACACAATGCACAGAAAACAATGGGAAAAAGACATGAAAAATAAAACTAAAAAGAAAAAGAAAGGACCAAAGAAGAAGCAGAAATTGGAGAATAAATAGAATTAAAATATTTTTTTTTATCTGTGATCAAGATTGATCAATGTTATGTTCCTACTATTAAAGCTGTACTGTTCAGGGTTCATCTCAGGAGTGGAATCATATGAAGCATTTTATTTTATCTATTGAAGACAAAAAATGTCCCATCATTGTGGACAATTTTTATATAACAATAAAAAAAAATTGTGGTCCTTTAATGTTATGGTGATGCAATAATTAAAAGATTTAACTCTGGCTGCTGCTGAAAAAATATTATTTTTCGTGCTTGTGTGAAAAAAATGCTCAAAACTCAAATAAAATCCCAGCCCCCCTCCCCCCAAAAAAGAAAAGAAAATGGTCTGTGTCTGAATCAAACCATATTTTTTAGATTTTGTGAAATGGACTATAAAAGGCAAATGTCATAATTACAAAACTGGGGACCTTACTTGGCCTATCTGATCAGAAATTTGCCTCTTGAGCTGCATCCTGTGGAACATTTGATTGAGTTTCATTTTTCCTGGTTGTTGAATGAAATTCTTTGTTATGTTGATACAATTTCAGGAAGTCCTCTAAGTAAACCCATGATCATGTGTCAAAAAGGAAGATTCTAATATAGATCTTTTGTAAAATATAGTTACTAACTGTGAAACTTACTGGAAAAAAGATTAATATGAGTTATGATTTTTGTCCCACAGTACTCATAACAGTGCCCTATAGTTTTCACTCTGTCCTGCCACCTGTCTCATAAGATTTGTTATAATTGCAAAAACTCAAAAATGGGATTGAAATTTTGAAATTTTAAAATGTGTTCTAGCCAATAGTGTTGTTTTTTTTTTAATAGAAGAGTCATCATCATACAGACACATTTACATGCTTTTACTTAACCAAGTATTCTGTCCAGCATACATTAAGAAGACGTGTATTGAATAATTTGTATCATTCTGAAAATCTCAACTGATACCTTTTGCCTTTGATTTTAAATACCATATGAAGATGTGAATATCAAATATTGACAAAAATTATATAAATATTTTTTTGTAGAAATTTCAAAAAAAAATTTTACTGCAAAGTCACTGATTTTGATAATGTGAGCTTAAATCTCTAAATCCATATTTAATTGTTATACTAAATACATGTATGCATTTTCATATTAACATGTGCATACTAAAAAATTTTATCAAAAATTATCATGCAAAACAATGAGATATTTAGGTACAAATTCTCAAAAACTATACAAATTAGACTAAAATTAGTCCATATTTCAATTTCTTTATGCAGATGTGCATATTACATTGAAACATTATCTGTAAAAAACATGAGACCTTTCTTATTTCAATTGGTAAATGACTTTTTTTTCTCAACACTTCATTTGAGGTAGGGCCTTTCCTGATAACCTCAGTATTTTAGTGTCATTAAAATTCATGAAAAAAAAAACCAACAAAACAGGGCAATGTACAACAATTCTGTTCCTTAGATATCAATAAAAACAAAACCTCACTAAAAACCGACACAATCAAAACAAAAACAACCACTGCCACAAGCTATAGTTAATTCCATCGAATTTTAAATTATTAATGAGATTTCTGTTAGGTATACAAAAACAACAACAAAACCAAAAGAAAAAAAGAAAACAGACAACACACCAAGGGTCAAATGCATATGAACTAATTTCCAGTCTTACACCAAAAAAAGAAAAAAGAAAGTAATTTTGAATTACAATACGTTACCATATATTGACAAAGTTCTTTAAGTTGATCTAGTATCATTCGATCTCGTTCTAATTGGTCTTCCAGTTTATTTTTATATGATTACCCAGTAAAATAATTTGCAAAATGTGAATACAGGTTTATACTATGGAGGTAGTTTTTTCTTTTTTTTTTTTTTTTGACAATTTATATACATGAACATATGAATGCATTATAGCTAAAGTCCTACTTGTTCAGTTCACCTGGCCCAAAGGGCCATGGAGCTATCGCTATCACTTGACGACCATTGTCCACTGTTATCCATCGTCTCTAAACTTTTTCAAACATCTCCTCTGAAACTACTGTATAAAATTCAATGGAACTTGGCATGATTGTTCCTAGGGATGTCCTGCACAAAAAGAGCATTTGAATTTTTTTATCATTTGAAAAAAAAAACACAGATGCTGTTGCTATTTTTAGACCACAGGGGTCAAGTTACCAATTTTTTTACACATATCTCATAAACTAGACTTGCTATGAGTCCCTCTTTTTAATATATATGACCCAGAAAATCTATGAAATTAACCTCTCTGACAACGCCACTACTTATTGCTCTGAAAGAGTCTCTCTCCCACAATAATGATTAAATTTGCTATCAGAGGAATACTTGCAATCAAATGAGTCTCTGTTGGGTCAAAGTTGTCGGACAGTTCTTTGTTCGAGTTATTGCCCTTGAAAGATGAAAAATTATATTTATTGCAGTTTTCAGCCAGTATCTTGATATTGATAATAGGTACATGTTGATGAAATGATCCTTATAATAAGGCATACGAAAGACTTTTGGTTGATGTTGTCTAATGACTCCGTTTGAGTAATAGCCCCTGAAAGCTAAAAAAAATGACGGTTTTGGCAGTTTTCAGGCAATATCTTGAAATAGCTCTTCTTAATTTTTTTTTTCAATAGCGAATGAATTATAATTTTTTTTCAGAAAAATAACATAAATTTCCCATGTGCATATTGTTTATTGCGCGAAGTTTTATAAATTAATTTGAAAACATATTTTTATCTTTAAACATGAGAAAAGTAGCTCTGAATTTAACTGAATAAGGGCGTGTCAACATCTTTTTTATCCATTGAGATATAACAAAATTATTTTAACAATCAGATTACAGTATTTATCTCAAAAATCAACGGAGGACATATGAAAGTAAAGACTCAGATAATCAGATATTTTATTCTTGTCAAAACTAAATAAAATTAATGAATAAGTTTGCAACCCCGCCCGTTCCCATTTAAAAAATGGGACGGGAATTTCACAATTTCGATTTTATTTTTCAGTTTCGTTTCTTCGTATTTATGCAACATTAATATACAAATCTTTCAATTCTTGGTGACCAAAATAATGTTTCTTCTCAGAAACTGACGTGGCTATGGATTTAGAACATGTCTATACGCCAAAAAGATAAAATTAGGACAACAAATATCTGGTAAGGAGTAAAAAATGAAAAATAAAATCCTCTCAACCACTCCATATTTTTGGTGAGGGTTGGATGAAATTTATTTGGCCTATACAAGAAATGGCTTTGTCTGTAGCTAGGAATTGATGAGGAGCTGCTTCTTTTTTCTAAACCATACAGAGGTTCCACTGCGATAGCACGAGAAAGTCTGGGACTTGTGCAGGGAAGCAGCCCACGTCACAATCAATTACGCATGCCCAATCTATAGTCTATAGCCTTTTAGCACCCCAAAATATATCAACTAGGCAAGAAGCAATCTATGAGTCAATTGATGATTGTATATTACATGTATATCTAATTAAAATTCTCGCACACCTATATAGAAAATAAGGAGTGACAGGAGACAACCTTGGAGTATTTCTTGTATGTTCATTGAAGGATGGTAAGAGCGTTGAATTGTGAATGACTTGGCATTTGGAGTTTTTGTAGAGTCCTTGATTAGTCTTTACAATTTGACACGGATTCCACAGTGCCTTATTACCTTCCAAAGTGCATTTCTGTTAACTATGCTTAGGCCTTCTTGAAGTCCACGAAGTTTATGTAGATGGCTGATTGCCATTCTACTTATTACTCGATGATGACCCGTAATGTGGCAATTTGCATGGTCAATACACGATCGACCGCATCGGAATCTGGAGAGTAGCTGAAATCCTCTCCAGCTTTTGGCATTTGCACAGGTCGCCCTACTTTGGAAGTATAATGATGTAGCTTAATCTCCAATCTTCATGGATTTCTACTGTTTCCCACATGTTTTCAAACATGTCATGCAAGGTGCTGTAGGGCCCCGTGCAGGACCGAGTGTAAACAGATATAATTGAAATATTGCTGCTCGGGCGTTAAACCCCAACAATCAATCAATCAATCAATCAATCGAGATGTAGGTTTTTCCGGGTTGATCTTCAAGACCTCAGGTGGAAATTTGGTTCGGTCCTGGGGCTTTTCCAGTCCTTATTCGTAGGACTTTTATGATTTCATCCTTCGAGATTGGGCCAGTATCAACATAAAGGTCTTCTCCAGGAGGTAGATAGGGAGCATCTGATTTATCTTCTCCATTTAAAAGTGGTCGATCTAGGTTTGCTATCACATTGCCATCTTTGTCTTTCACTGGTTTGTATGTGTTGGTTTTTCTACCTGCCAGCTGGCGTGTGATGTACGCAGTTTTTATGTCATTTCTGCCTATTGCATTCTTTGCTTTTAAAGCGAGCTCGTTGATATAGGTTCTTTTATCCTATCTGTTCCTTTCTCTTTACTTCTTTCCTAATGCTTGTATGTTCGCTCGTATACTTTCGCCTTCTAATCTGATCTTGTATAGTTGCCATGGTTATCTTGATCTTAAATTTAGCCACCACAAGTTGATGATCAGATGCTATATCAGCATTTCGATAAGCTCTAGTGACTGTCATGCTCTTTATACACTTACTGGCGGCGACTGTAATGTGGTCTATCTGGTTTCTAGTTTTCATCTCTGGAGATACCCGGTTTTTTTGTGTATATCCTTGTTAGGGAGTTGGAATGTCGTACCTCCTATACCCGATAGTTCTGGGAGCAAAAATCTGCATTCTGAGTTCTCCATTTTCGTTGATGTCACCAATTCATTTCTCCCCCGTGATGAGTTCTTTCCCTGTGTTATCTTTTCAAACTTTGGCATTCATGTCACCCATTACAATCAAGATGCCCCAAGTGTTGTTCAATCTAGGGTAGCTTGGAGCTGGTTGTAAAACTCTTCTTTGTCTTCTTCCTCCGCTACGTTGGTAGGAGCGTAGCATTGAATGACTGTTACTGTTTGTATCTTTGACATAAATCTTGCCACGATAAATCTTTTACTCATAGGATTCCGTTCGATGAATGATGATGTTGCCTTCATGTTGAGTGAGATTTTTACTCCATGTTGATGGTTGCCATGTTCGATTGTGGTCCAGAGTACAGTAGAGTTTTCCCTGAAGATAGTATGACCGCTCCAGATGATGTCCATCTAACTTCGTCCAAAAATATCAAGGTTGTAGCTCTCCATTACTCTTGCAGCCCGGGCAGCTTTTCCAGTTTAGTATAATGTCTCCCCGCTCCAGCTTGCTATCATTGAGGCAGTCTTAAGGGGGAAATTGTAGTCGAGTAACTTTTTAATGAATTATAACTTTTGAGATTATGCATTAGGCTAATTGGACTATTATTAAGTCTTAAGTGGCGTTAGATTTTACCTTATTCCATTTGGATTTAATTACACTTTCTTTAAGAAATTTACTGAGGACTTAGATAATGTATAAGTAAATTTGAGTAGTTCAGATTCTTATAACAATGTTAAATAACATAATAAAGTTGATCAAAAGATCCATTAAAGACAATGAAGCCATCATCTCAGAGCTAATTATGTTGTGCTTGTTTGGGAACTTTTCAACCGTAAAGTTATTAAGTTCTTACGATGTATGTCGCATATGCCAGGGGTAGGGACTATCCTCATTGCACATCGCATTAAGAACTAATTAATTAATAGAACAAATTATAATATTACAAGTAAGTTCTCATTGCTCAAAAATATAGCATAGTCTTTTTTTACTCAAAGTGAACGTTTTCAACCGCCTTAATTAGTTCATTACTGAACATGCTTGTATACATGTTGTCATGTCATAAGTACATAGGAAATTTGTTGTCATTAGAAATTGTAAAAGTTCCGAGCCGTCTGGTACATAAGTTCCTTGGTCTTTAACGATAGGTAACAAAAAGTAGTCAAGAAGTCTACGCAATCTCCATAAATGGGAATAATTGGATGGCATGGTATTCTTATCTTTTCTCTATTGAAGATAAAATCTAAATTGGTTATAATGTTTTGTAGTAATTCGTGTATTTTTCGCATCTTTCTAATAGTTTGTCTAACATACTGGATTAATATAACACAAATCTCTGGATATTGATATGGATGTAGTTGCTCATTACAACATTATGAATGTTTCGACTATAAACCGTAAAATGTTAATATTAAAGACATTTATTACATACTTCTTCATGCATAATTTAACATGTTGAATGGACGTTTATGGTACATTCACTATATGTACGTACATGAGATTCCTCTCATCTCCTTTCATTTTCTTTTTATATTTTTTTCTATTTAAACTTTTTTTTATGGAAAAACAGAATACAACATTGTTTTTTACCATTAAGCAACTTCATTTATTTTTTTCTTGACACAGCAAAAATATTTTTTGGATTTTTCTTCAAAGTGAAATTAATTTTTTTTTTCAAAAATATCCCAGTCCCCCACCCTTAATATAAAAATGGTCAGTACCTTAGCATGAAGGACACCAAACCTATCAAAATTTGTGTCTAATTAATACAAAATGTTGGTAATCACCTCTCATGCAAAATTTGTATCATGTTTTCTAGTATTGACTTTTGGGTTCTATAATATTTGATATGTAATTAGCTGCAAACCACTTTGATACTGCCATGTTGAACTTTGCAAATTAATTACTATATACATGCGTATGTATTTTAAAATTTATGTGATATTCTTTATTTTAATAATATATATACCATCAATATTTAGAAATTAGATATATATGTTTATTCACTGCTATTTAACGTTAATTGGATAATTCTAAATATTACAAGGGAGGTAATGAGGAAGAGAGGTTTGATCACATGACCAATAGCGCTAATGTTTTTTGAAGCTCACGTGATTTGACCGGAAATTAGTACTTTTTATGTCAAGTGGAAAGGAAAAGTGCCATCGGTAATGTTTTCTTTATGAATAAAGAGATGTGCACAGTAGAAAGAAGATATGGGAGACATAGAGAATGGTAAGAAATCAATTTATCATTTTCTGTGTGTATACATCCATTATAACCACGTAACCATTGTCTTAAACCACCTGTTCCCATCTTCCGTGCACCGAAGACCAATTTTAAAATTACTCAAATGTGTGTAAAATAATGTTGTTTAAAATCATTGATGTTGCCAACCCAATCATTACTTGTTCTTGTTGAACTGTTATATTCAAAGTCGTGCTCAGTCAATTAAAAAAACATAAATATCGGAAATGTCATCAAACGCGATCTACAAGAGTGGCCAAGACAAGGGAAGTGTTTCGAAATATTCTGACAGTACATGGTACAATTATTTTCAAAACAACAGATCAAAGGAAAATGCTGCCGAATCAGCTTCAAAATTTGTGTAACTCATTTGGTATGAGTGAAAGTTGGCATTATTAAGTAAGATAATAGAAGTGATTTAGGGTAATATATAGACACACACTATGACTGTTGGCACAAAAATGGACCATACTGACTTGTCACTGTCTCTAGATATCAAGACAAAATATGTCTATGGAAAACATTGAGCACCTAAGTTAAAACATGATATTAACAAGAATCTACATGGTCCTTATACATGATGTGTGGAGAAATGCCTTTTTGTGCACATTCATATACTTCAGTCCACTAGTATAAATCCTTGGTTCAGTTTAAAGGAAATAACATTTTAGCTTTAAAAGAAAATTTGATGTCATCAAACTGGCATTGTACTTTAATGGTGAATTTGCTGTCTTCACAATTAAATTATATGCAACAGAAGTTTTTGCCTTAAGATTTCTTGGGAGCTATTGTAATGGTATTCATTGATTGTCTCTGAAATTCCATATTTTCTAAGATAAAAAAAGGTAGATAAAGTTGAGTTGCAAGAAAGCCTTATAAATCTAATACATGTATATAGAGAAGTGTGGAAACTGTTGTCTAATCTTCTTACTTTCTTAAAAGGACCAAGCAGTGCTCGCCTTTAGCCACTAGCCCGAAGTCCGGGCATAGTAAAAATTGGTTCGGGCTACTGAAATGATGTGTACATTTCTTGTTTCGGGCTAGTTGAATCCTATACAGTCCTCTATTATTTGGGCCAGTCATTAAGAATTTTGAAGGAAAGGACTGACTAGGATCTATTTATACATTGTAGCAATTCACAAAATGTTATGATGTAAAGTTGGTCTTAACTTACATGTACATCTTGTATTACTCTCAATACTTTTTTTTTCATCAGGCTATCATGACCTATTTGTATAATAAATTCTCTTTTAAGAGTAATCAAGAGAACCAAGATTCTAGAGGAAATCAACAGAATGTAATCCAGGGCTAAAACGTGCATGTTGAATGAAATCTACTATTAATTTTGACTTAGTTGCACACAAGTTAGTAAAACACTTTTAATTGTCATTTAAGACTTGGTTAATTATTCCTATACAGTTATGGCTTCCATAAATTTAAAGTTTACCTGATGTTCATGAAGAACCTATAGTAAGGATCTCCAATTCTCATCATACTGTACAAGTGAAAGTTTTATGAGGAAGAGTTATTTTATTTGGCAAATGAAAAGCTCTAATTTATGAAGGGATTGTTAGGTTTTGACAGCAAACATTGATTGTTAGAGTGGGTTGAATTTCATTTTGACCTGTTTTTTTCGAAAACTAAAACAAGACAATAAAACAATAACAGTGTACATGTACATGTATAGTACAAATTGTATATTTGCAATCCTTGATTTAACTGTGAGCCGCAAATTAACATTACTTTCATGTTACATAGAACCTCTGTACATTATCTGTAACACCAAGAATGTTAAGGATAAAAGAAAACCTAAAAATAAAATGGAAAATCTTACTTTCCATGTACATTGTATGTTGCAAGTAATTTTGTATTGCTTTTTGTACACTTGCAATTATGTGTGTGGTTATTTTAGTCACTGCATGCTTAAGTATTGATTCCACAATTCAGTGCTATATTTACAGAAGAAGAGATACTATTTGATATGAGCCATTTGTACATGATAAAAAAAGCTAAATTGCTAATTGCATACAGTAGTATAGGATGCTAGTATCTTCCACTGACATTGAAGTTCTAACAATAATTATTTTTCACACCTGGTGAGCAGTCAATTTAATTTACTTCCTGTTTTTGTTTATGTTTGAATAATCATAAACGAATCAGGGATTGAATTTCAGAATTTTTTCCACCAGCTAAATTTAGCAAGTATTGAAAATTTACACTTGCTAAATTTAAGTATTTTGGGTTATTTCTAGACTTATATACCTATATGACATATAGAGTTCCACTAGCAAATTTTAGCAAGTGGAAATAATTTCTACTAGCAAAATTGAATTTCAACTTGCATTTAGCAAGTATTTCTTCCTAAATTCAATCACTGCTAACCAGTACAGATATTTTGGTATTAAACACATGATGATGCCTTATCAAACCTTGGACCATCTGTTTTGGACAGTGATAATTTGTGTTCAAATGTTTATGTGTATCAGTAACTTTCACTCAGTCACAAGTACATATACAATCAAAGTACTCATGTACTGAATCAATTTGTGTCGATCGTTTGAGTTTTTACGCTGCAAATATTCGTCAAATTGCAAAAATTGGGCTGGATAAAAGGAAAATACCAGGACCAAATTCAAACAAATCTAAACATAAGCTTATTGTTGTAAATGGTTCATATTGGACTCTTTGATTTATTCTTAAATTCACCTTTCTGATTACGAAGGTCATTACTGAAAAAACACCAAATTCATGATGCATCGTAGCAGTGCGCCAGTTAGCGTAATATTCAGGTTTGATGTCGGTTTACATAGAACACCTAGATGAATGAACACAAAACCATCTGACATACTGGGTAATTGAAAAAGAAACTACTAGTTGGCCTTTTGCAATTTCTAAATTTCCAAATCAAAATTCAATTTATCAATCACCGGGTGGAAAATATCTGTCAAATAATTCAAACTTCAGCCGCAACATTCATTGAAATTTATCATCTCCTTAGATGCATGTCCCTCTCAACTAGCTACATTCCTTAGTTTATAACATAAACGCCAAAGTCTTAGAATATAATTTTAACAATTATTTGGCCCAAAAATGAGTGGCAAACGATAGTATTGAACCTCTTTCTCTATATAAGTTTCTTCATCAGATCCACATCCCCCTTTTTGTAAGTATTTGGACCAGCCAGGGCCTGCATGAAATATCTGATCACAGCTTCTATGATTGATGAATATTTATAGCCTAGCAGGGTTTTCATTTCTAGCTAAACATTAAATAGGTTGTTATGCATCTAAAATAAATAGACAACTTGAATATATTGACACTGAACAACTGGTTGCTTAGAAATAAGCAGGTACTGATAAGAGGTTAGAGGTCAACTATTTTTAATTGGATTGTTGTGAATACAAATGTAGACTCCTAATTAATCAGCAAATTTAGTTTACAGTAAAAGTTGTTTATTGGGTTTGTTTAGTGACGTAAATAACGTAGAATTAAATTTGATATATTAGATTTACCTGTAAAGTGGACTCAATTCCTGTATATGAACCTTAATGGGATATGCCAATGGGACTATTTTAATGTAGTAGTGTAAGATAATTGCAGATGCCATCAGGCTTTACAAATTTAAAGGCTATGGCAACTGCTATATCAATTCTGGTCTTCGATCTAAATTGATAATAAAATAACCATACTGGCAGTGCCACCAGCTAAGGTCATGGATTATACACCGTATAAATATACATGCACATGTCTTGACTTTTTAAAGCAGTTGGTAAAACATGAGCCTGCATTGCTAAGGCCAGGCTTTGATTTCCATGTGGCACTGTTGTGAATGATGTACAATGCATCATGTTCTGCTGTCATTTGAATTACCTTGACCATACTGACAGCTGTCCATTTTCCATAAATTTGCCAATAGCAAGTTGTTTTGCTACAGTTAAACTTTCCACTGAAATTTATAAATTGATTCTGTGAGGCCAACACTAATTGTAGTTTTTTGCAATTGCAAAATTACTGTGTGCACTGTATTCCTTTATTCTTTATGGATACATGTACATGTATAGCCACACAAAATATTTTATATTCAAAACAAGGGACATACATGTACAAGTATCTGCATCACTCAGGATTTGCCTAATATAATTGAACATGGACTTGATGAAATTTAAAACAATCACATTTACATTTATTTCGGCATACACCAAGAGTGTACAGTGAGTGTATGTTTGTGTTTATGATGAAAGTTAGTGAATTTAATATGTAGTTCAAAACAATAAAAAGTCCTAATAAGAAGTTGTTTGAAATCCTTACTTTGCAATGTACATGTATTTATGGGGGTACATGTAGTTTTACTCTGTGATAATTAGTGTTCATGTGTACAGATGAGACATTCTGACCTAATGGGCAAATACCTATGTCAAGTATGCTAATTATATATACTAGGTCTGTGTGATGTATGAAAGGCCAATAACACAAAATGATTCAAATACAAACGGTCATTACATCATTACTTCAAAGGGGTAATTTAGTTCATTTACCTTCTCATTGTGGGAAATGGATACATTAATTTATTGTGGTACATTGTACATTTATAATACATGTAGGACCAGAATATACAAAATGTAATCTTATAGAGCCTTGTTTGTCTAATTTGGTGATTTATTTGTTGATTCATCTTTTTGTACATACATGTACATGTACATTGTACAGGGATATTTTTTATCTTGACGTCAGAACTATGGTTATTGTATATATATATACAACATACATGTACAATGAATGTACATGTGTACAGTTTACATGTACATGTTAAGCTTTGACATGTATCAGTTATCATTAGATTCCAAGTACTTTTGTTTACTTTTTCTCTTTAGCCGTTTGATAACAATCATTGTACTTGAAATGTATCCCACTGTTTTCTCATATTCTAAAAATGGTACTTTTTGAATATTATATATTTGTACTTATGTCCATTAATTTATACATGTACAAAATGTAGGTCAACAGCAGCTTTCTGAAGTGAATGGTACTTAGACAGTTGGCTTAGACTATTTCATTACAAGGACACATTGTTTTAAGATTAGGTCATTGTCAGTGTGGTGTATTTACCTCTTATATGGAGGTTCATTGACTCTCATATAAAATTTTCTCAAATACACACCATGTCTAAGCCATAAAATGCATACTTAAAGATATGACAATGATATTCTTTATGTGAATTTAGGTAAGGATTTCTCTTCCTGGTCAAATGAAGCATTAAAGCTATAAAATGTCGAGGGCATTACATATGGTTTTGTCGGGGATATATACGTAGGCTCAAAGTATATATTGATATGAAAAAAAAATATATTCATGTAAACCAAGAAAAAAGATTCATACATTGAAATATTTGTTAGTGCCTCCCCATAATTATATGATCTTACTTTGAAATGGCTCATTGCTTTATGGAAGAGAAGGGCTTGTCTGTAAGTTTACAGATTTTTTGAAAGTGCATTTTACATGTACATGTAACTAGAATTAATTTCAGATAATACAGAATGGTACTATAATTGTCTGAGGAAAACAGTTGATAGACTACATGTAGGTGGCACAACTGTCAAGACCTTTTTACAATTCTAAACATTTTTTTTTAGCAGTCATGGATTGGGTCAAAAGTTAAGCAAAAACTGACAAAAACTGTAATTAACACCAAACTCTACATCAGTTTGTTTATAGTTTTAAATTCTCTTCCAATCTCTCTGGACAGGATTTACTGCAGCCAGTAACATAGATGATAACCCCTTCTGACTTTATCTTCATGAAGAACATGGCCCTCAGCACCTTCTTACATTAATTAACATATTTATCTATTTGTCTCTCTATCACTTTCATACACCGTTACCATGTATATGCCAGTGTAAATTGGTATTTCTATTCTTGTTACTTTACCGATTTAATTAAGACAGGATATGGCAGGTTTTACAAGTTACTAAGTCATTTTGTGGAGAGGATGGTTCCTATTTGTGCAGTATGTTTATAATTGACTTGAAGTTCACTTTAGAAGTGCTTCAGTGTTGGTGTAGTTGGATATATCTGGAAAGATTTGAAGTTGACAGCGATGGTTTTATCAGGTTTGTTTCTTAATTTTGTTAGTACATGTATTTGGTGGATATGGTGATAAATTTACAGTGTACATGTAGGAAAGTATGCATGGGACAAAACCATTCAGTTTTAAAAAAATCTGAAGTTGGTCAAACTATTACAGTGTCTTCATAATACATGTAGCTTTGACTTTATTCAATCTTCTGATAGTTCATTGAGTTTAATAGAATTTTTGAAATTTTTTAAAGGTTTAGGGTTTAATTATACATGTACATTGTTGTGCTACTTTAGGTGTACATTATAATGCAACACCTTGCTTTTGGTCTCATTATAACTGTTTAAGCTTTGTTTTTACACAATGTAATTCTACATTGCAATTACTTTGCCCATTGGTTCAGCATTTTAAAGACAAAAGGAGACTTTTGTTTCAAAACATAGTATGGCTATTTTACTAATTTAAAAAAAATACCTTCCTCCAATAAATTATTCCTTTACGATTTTACTATAGATTAGGTCAATTTCTGTCTTTTATGAATATTTATGAATAGTTTCATTTCATTTATTTTAGGGCCTTTTACACTTTGCTTTATGGTTTGGGTTTTGCCCATTATTGAAGATGGTATGATGACCCACATTGAAGTTTTGTTGTTTGGCTTTTGGTGGATGACTGTCTCATTGGCAATCATACCACATCCTTTTTTGCATATTTCAGTGTTAGCACATAGTACTTTGTACATGTGTATAGTCGACTTGACTGTCTAAACCTGTTTACATGACACCAAATACATGTACATCTATTATTAGAGATTGGTAATTTCTCTATTGCACCTTTCTTAAACTCTTGCTATTATTCACTTTTCCTTGTATTTTAAGAAATCTTGAATGCCTTTTTACGCCTTTATTTTGTGTTATAATAGTGTGACTTTGTTTAGGGGACAGGAAATTTCAATAGACATTCATAGGAAAGAGAGACTTTTACAACTTCCTGAAGTTTATAGTGTAGCTCTATAATGAAAGTTTAATGCCAAAATCTCTGCATTAAACTTTGAAATATTGAAGTTTTAGTTCAACTTTATTGTTGTGCATCAGATTTTGCAGTGAATTCTTACCATTACACAAAACTGATATGAAAAAATTTTTTTTGGCTTAGTGGAATTACCGTGTTAATGAGAGTAAATATTTTTGTATGGTGAAGATGGATATGAAAAGTTCAAGCTGGATTGTTAAATTTTCTGCAGAAAGGGATCAGTGTTTATTCTTGACAGGTTGGTTTTATCAGAGATAAGTTAGGAATTTCAGGAATAATACAACAGATTTCAAATCTTAATTTTTTTACTGTTTTGAATCCATACCAATACAAACAAGATAGATAGTTAGTTCTGCTTTGCTTTAAAAACCTTGTAATTCCTCCCCTGCCATATTGTTGCAGTGCTCTGGAATTGTAGTAATTATTTTGTCTTTCACTGAGAAGTTTGACTGTAAAAATTAACTTTCCCACAACTGAAATCAACTTACAAAATGATTAGACCCTGGGCTAAACTTGCCACCCATGATAGGAAGCAGGGGTTCTGAGATACTGTTACAAAGTTTGACATTTAAGCATTGCATGTATCAATAGTTACAAATAATGTGTAATATTGACAACATGGGTACCAATTCTATTTGTTTTGTGGGTTGTTAACTACAAAGGCCAAATCCTGACCAGATCTTCAATTTTTAACAGTCAGAATCTGTTAAGGCATTTACAAATCACAAATTTTCAGAGTATTGTAACAAATAAACAAAACTTGATCTAATCCCTAAAAAGTAATACCAGCAATTTTAAATGTAATAATTGTAAACTTAGATATTATATAAAAATTGTGTGGTTAGTACTGTAATATACACTACAGTGAAAGGTTAAACCCCTTTTGGACTTCAAAATTAGTTTGATTTAGAAAAGTATTCTGTTTCATGGAGAAAACATTTATTTTAAGTGATATGCAGGGACTTCAAAAAGTGTCTGGTTAAGACAGATATTGAGGTTTTCAGGATTTCAGTTTAGACAGGTATTGAGGTTTTTCAGGGTTTCAGTTTATACAGGTATTGAGGTTTTCAGGGTTTCAGTCTAGACAGGTATTGAGGTTTTCAGGACTCCAGTTTAGACAGGTATTGAGGTTTTCAGGGTGTCAGTTTAGACAGGTATTGAGGTTTTCAGGGTTTCAGTTTAGACAGGTTTCACTGTTTTATGAATATGAAACCAATGTGAAATTTTACAGATTTAAACATAGTAATTGCATTCAAATGACTATTATTTGAGAGTTGAAATATTTAACCATTTAATGAAAAGATAGTCGCTGGCTTCCTATTGGAATAGTTGAAAAACAATTTTAATTTTTAGCCAATTATTTTTATTGAAAGGTGAATATTCTTTAGAATGAGTACCTTTGTAAGTGATTCCATCAAACAGTTATATCAGATATGTCATTTTAAAAAATAATACAGCAAATTTAAAAGGGAAGTTAAGATGATAGACAACTTTGTTATCTTATTTATGTGTACTATAATGTGGGAATAAATTTGAAATATTTATCTATAGGTCTGATAGGAATTAGATTGCTAGGATTGTGACATTTTATATATTGAGTAAACACCCACATATAGTTTCTATATAGATTTATTACAGATCAAATAATAGATAAGAAGAAGAGATATGATTGACAGGGTATTGTTCTATTGCTTTATTGCACTAACATTTAAGTATAAGTGTAGTTACATGTGTTGTTGCACTTTCATTTAAGTATAAATGTAGTTTCATGTGTTGTTGCACTTACATTTAAGTATAAGTGTAGTTACATGTGTTGTTGCACTTACATTTAAGTATAAGTGTACTTTCATGTTCTTATGGTTCTACGTGTATTGTTTCATATAGCTAGAAAATGGTATTAACATGCAGTGGAAAAATGAAAATGGGGTGGTGAAATATTGTTGAGTGCTCAAAATCTAACATTTGTATACAATAATAGCCATCTCTGACTTTTTACTGATAATCCTGATAGCCCATCTCTCTCTGTCAGTAAATGAGTGGGTCAGGTATTGGTCAAGCAATGCTTTAGAATGCAGATAAGTAATTTGAGTACATGTACCCTCAGTGGGTGCTATATACATTTAACTCCATGGTCATTCAAAATCTCTTGGTTCTAAAGACCATTCTTTAGGAAGTTCAATGCTTTGTTTAAAAGTAACTGGGTTTTCAAAGGGTTATGATATGTTGTAAGATCTTTCATGCTAGAACAATATGAATAGAAAAAAATTATGGGTCAGCATGCTTGTTTTAGAGATATATATGTAAGCATTGAAATTTTGATGGGAAATGGATTTCTCTGTGTTTTTTTTTTCATAAGTTTTGCCATAGTAGGTTATATTTATCAAAAACCCTGAAGAAATAACAAGAATTTCATTATAACTTCTCAAATAACATTTTAAAGTGTGATGAAATTTTGGACAGAAAAGTGAGGGTCACTGGACAAAAAGGATTTTTGCTATGAAAGGGATAAAACCAGAGCAGTCTGAAAATCTGACAAAACCAGCATATATTCCTAAGGAAAACCAATGAGGGACAGAAGGATTTCTATTTAGTGTCCCAAAAAAGTAATATGCGTGCTTTTTACATTGTTCACAGCCAGAAGAAATGGTGGAGTGGCGTAATTGTATTTGTTTTAAAAATTAATATGGCAATAAAAATAATGGACAATGAGACAGTGTCTCAACATACTGGGGAGGACCTGGAACCAAGAAATTAACTTTTAATGCCCTGAATTTAGCATTATTGATCCTTCATCATGATGTCAAACCCTCCTTTTGTCCTCTTTTTACTCAGTTCCCCCTTCATTAAATGCTTTATCATCTGGATATCTCAACTGAAATCTTTTATTAATTTGTTCTTTCTAATATCTTTCTCCTTGTGTGTTGTTGTTTTTTGGTTAGGGGTAATTAATTATGGAGTACAAAAAGAAAGAAAGGCGGTTAATCTATGATGACTATAACACACTGTTATGTAACAGTTTGACAGCTGAATGCTTCACTATTTTATTAAGTTTTTAATTGATTTGGTATCTTATGCTGATGATTGAGAACATATTTCAATGTATAGTCATTATTTAGACTTGATTGTTCCTGCTTTCATAAAAAGAAGCTGAGTAAACTTGTAAAAATGATGAAATTCTGCATTCAATTAACATCTGAGATGTTAAGCTTTTGTCATAAATAAAACTATGCTTTTTTTTTTGTATAATCTGTACATATAACAGGTAGATTGCCAATGATTGGTGCCTTCAATAGCAGTGTTCAGATACTTTCACTTTTTTTTCAAGTACCCAAATAGTATTAAAGCATTGGTCCTTGTTAACAGGATTTTTGGCAAAAATAGTATTGATAAAACTATAACTGATGGTAATAGTTACAACAATGAAGGAACAGCAAATGCATGCCCTAGACCTGTATGAATTTTTAAAAAAGTCTTCGAATGAGATTTTTTTTTAATTTTAAGAAAAAGAAAGATTTTAGGAAATACTGGTGGCAGTTTTGAATTTCTGTTCAGGACTCAGTCTTAAATGAACTTAAATATCCCAGTGTAGAGGGAGAAATGTGACAGGTTCATGTAAAATACTATCTGTTGTACATATTTGTGCATAATTTTCTGTTGCTTAATTGCTTGTGTGACTAAGACTGTTGGTAAACAATGTTTCATTAAAGCTTATCAAGGGAATGCATGTACATGTACATTACATCACAGATTGGCTGACCTATATGATTGACCCTGTACACTACATGTACTAGTCAATTTATTTTTGGTCAAGGAAATGTTATTCTTAGTATATGTATCATAATGGACATGAGCTCCAAATAGTATTTATTTCTCAATTTGTTAAATTACTGACCTTCCAAATAGTCACAATGTACTTCTACAGGTAAGATGAGGTTCCTGTGAAAGTCCTTGGCTGAATTACTTTGAATCTGGGGTATTTTTTCATGCAATTAGATAAACTTATGAAGCTTATCATAACTGAGGGGCAGATCTAGATATTAAAAAAGGCGTGTCTAATCAAGAAATTAAATGGTCATTTTTGCTCAATGTTCGAACAAAGTTAACAAAATTTTCCAACAAATGGGGGAAGGGGGAATCATTGTTCCCCCTAGATCCTTCACTGGTAATAATCTTCTTTCTCTGACCAATTTGTTTTCTATAGTATGGCATGAAGAAGTACTTTTGTATATGTTTATTACATTATAAAGACAAACTTTTAAGTTAGTAATGATTTGAAAGAAGATCAGAGAAAAGCAGAATCAATTCTTTATTATAGAAATATAAGATAAGACAAACTAAGAAGAATGATTAGAGGGGGTTATCAATGTTTGAAGCATGTTGATTAGACAAACATATGGTTGTTTCTTGTGTGAAGTATGTATGGAAAAATAATGTACATGTATCAGAAAGAACAATAGGTTTAGCATCTTGATTTTTCTGAGTGCATTTTGCTTCTTCTGATTTTTTCATTGTTCAATAGTTTGTCTTGGTAATTGGTATCAGAGATCAGTTTGTAGTGGGTCATGTTTCAAACCTGCATAAAAGTTGATAAATTGATATCAAAAGGTACTAAGTGCTGCTGAAACACACAGACACTGTCTGTCCCAGTTTTTTCTCAGCTACTAGTTTTGTAAACCTACAAATCCCTGTATGTTTTTTTATTCATTAAAATTTCTTTGAAAAGTGTTGTTTTTAGAGAGATATGTTGTTATGAGGTATGGGTCCCATTTTACAGATGAGAACTTTAGTAATAGTAGGGCAAAGAGTGAAGTACCACAACAGGAAGGTTAGGATTAATTTTAGGGGTTATGTCGGAAACAATTTAGGAATAAAGGACCAAAAACAATTTCTAAAACTTGTATACATTGCTTATTCATTGTATTTTTACAAATTTCCAAGTGTATTAATTCAAAGTCAAGACACTTTGGGGTTCTTGATAGGCTGAATCTTACTATACATGTATTTAGATTTTTAATATCTGACACCATTTTAAAATTGGTCCATATCAAGTGTGATTTGGGGTCAAGTGATACCCAGGTGTTCTTTGATATGTTTGTTGAATATTACTGTACTCTATCTTAATTTTAGATTTTGGACCAAGACAGGTAATTATCCAATTTAAAACATTTAAGTCCTTGGACCACATTCATTTTGTGTCAGAGACTTTTGCTGTGTCAAATTTTTTACAGCTGAATGAATCTTGAATGTAGTATCCATACATGACACTAGTCCTAACTGTTCTGGGTTTGGTATATATGTATGTGGTTGTATCAAGCTGTACCCTGTGAAGAATTTTCTGTATTTGGTATTAAGTTGAAAGCAGTAGAGAAATATGCATGTTGTATATTCTTGCTAAAGTTTTTTTTATGTTTTAAACATTAGGAATAGAACTTGTTGATTTATTTTCATGTACCTGTTCCCTTTTCTGAACTACTGATAAACCTGATTTGAACTTTAATATGAAAAAAATAATGCAGTTGATCAGAATCTACATGGTTGCAGAACCACGAAGATCGAGATAAGAAAGCAAACTTCAAAAAAACAAATATATTCTTTTCCAATTTGAGTGCTCTGAGTGATAAAGCACAACTAACAATGTTCTACATCCCATTCTAAGAACATTATCAGCTGGATCATCTCCATCACTTTGCAGGCCGTAGAGATTAGTTTTGTATATTTCTACAGGAAAATTGAAGATTTTGTGCTATTGATCTGTGACCTTATGACTGGGCTAATAAGATAATTATTTATTCCTTGTAATTATAATATTTATCAACAATTGAGAAGTGTTAGTTTGACTGGGAGAGCATGACCCCTTGCTGTGATTAATGATTTAGTTGGGCTTATGGAGAGACTTCTCTGTTTGGCTGATTGACTGAGTTCGAATTCATTATATCCTGTTAATCAGAGATATGCTGGTATTCTATAGTGATTGACGATTGGCCATAAGGAAAAAGTGAAAACGGATGTTTTGATAAACCATGTATATACAGTATGTGCTCTTTGTATTGTGTATGATTGCTTTAAGATCTGCTTTCCTCTTCTACTGTAGATGACACAGAACATGGAAAAATGGTACAAACTGATACAGAAATTAAAAGGTTAGTGGTTTATCAGTGAGGTTAAATTATGATGTTGATTTTAAATTGCAGAAAATGCATGGTTTTCAGTATGAATTTATATATACATGGCACAGTACATGTACATACATGATGATTTAGGAATATACATATACTTGTACTTGTGTAGTATACAATAATTTATAGACCTTTTTGAGTGGTCTGAATGGATTTATTGTTGTTCTTGATCACAGGATGTATTATAGTTAAATGTAATTCAAATTTTGTATACATTGAATTGATAAAATTTTAGGCCTATTTAAAATATGTATTTAAAAAGGATGCCAGCCGGTTTTCCCATAATTTTCACTGAGTGATAATTTTCTTCATTTCTGTAGTTTCTCTAGTGAACATTTTAAATCGGTTGTTGGCAAAATCTGTAGATCGATTGAAGGCTATCAAAATATTTTAAGGATACTTTCCTCATAATTTATCAAAATTATGAATATTTTGGAGATCATGTAAACATTTTTGATGTTTTAGTATTACATGAAAAGCTCTTCTGCCAAATGAGTTAGTAATCAATGTAGAAGTTATAGACTTCAGAGTATGCATTTGTACTTAACAATCCAACAGAATGGGAGATTTCTGGAGACAAATCGAGATGTTTAATTTCAGAAGGCTGTAAGCCATCACTCAATCTGTCTCAACAGTTGCTGGTCTTAAACATTGATTTTCTTCAATTCTTATACAGCCAATATAATTAGGTTATAACACCAAGAACATTTCTTATTTTCCAGTCTGTATGAAATTTACTGTTATTGAGTAATTTGTAGTATTCACTTATCATGAGGGTCTATAGTAGTTTTGGCCATCAATTGATAATTATGAATAAGTTCTAGGAAATGAAACAGATGAAGAACGATCAATTATTGAAAATATCTCCGCAATAAGTTGATTTTAAATTCAATTTTATGTCTTCAGTGTGTCAATTATAGTCATGCTGTGAAATTGTTTATTTTTTTATTTTACAAGTGTTGTCACAATCAATAATGAATTGTCACCTCTATTCATGAATGGTAGTAATCTTGTGAAATTTCCATTAAACAATTCTTAGCACAATGTCATGTGTAACCTGCTATAGGGTTCCATATAGTAGCTTAGTTTCTTTTAACTTTATAGCACATACAATGGTGATGTTCAGGGGATATCGATTGTTTGCCCTCAGTGAACATTTTTAGACAGTTAACTAAAAATTTAAGAAGATTTAAACATTCCAACAGAGATCAATTAAATACGGAAGATGTTTTAAATCTTCTTTCCAAATTTTTCAGTTAACTATTGAGGGCGGTTGGTCAGGCGATTGTCATTCAGTCTCAAGGAAAGACCAACTCAATCCTCTGAACATCATCATTGTATCCACTGTAAAAATTTCTATTATTATCCTGTTCATATATATTGAGAAAAACATTGCTTAAAAAAGCATTGGTTAAACTATAATAAAAGTATATTTCAGTTGATCTATAAAATGTACCAAGGTTTTGTTTGATTCATTAATACAAGTTGTTAAATATTTAAATTTTGAAGTATTCTGGAAATACTATTGAATGTTGTAAGGATTGATTATGTAATAGTGATCAATAGTGCACCGGGTTTGCATATTTGAGTTCCTGTTTATCAAGAAATTCAGATTTATCATACTTTTCCATGATTGTAGTTGGATATAAATGGTATGATATTTTGCAGGAATTCAGTTATAGCTGGTAAACCAAAGCCTCCTCTTCCCAAGAAACCTCCGATAGCTGTTAAACCTAAAGTTCCTGTCAAGTCAAACAGTCTTGAAAGAGGTATTTTATTATTTGCGTACATGTTGTTAGTGTGTGGGCTTTTTTATATGGCTTCAAATATCAGCCAGAAAAAAAAATAACTGGTAAAATGAAGTAACGAACTAAGTAGTAGAACAAACACCCAGAGTTTATTGCTAATCTTGAGAAGGAAAATGGATTATTTCCAAATATTGAGTTTCCACCCTTGTAAAATGCCATATTTTCCTGGATACTAACTCAGCAACCACCATCATGTCACAACTATCTTCTAGTTAAGAGTGTCAGTATGGTAATATTCCTGAAATATTTGTCAATGCCTGGGTGATCTAGGATTTTAAGTAGAGGGATGGGAAGCAAAGTTTTTTTGCAAGGTGCTGTTTTAGGTATCATTCATAGCAGTTTAGTCAGGATTTCATGCAAAAGAATTCATTTTTCCACAGTTTTAGGGTTACATCCTGTATGTTTCACCTGGTGAATCTGTTTACCACGGTCGATAAACAATTCATTGTTGTCAGGATACTTTTAAACTTCTTTTACTGCATTTATTAAATGATCCTCAGGAAAAGCTAAATTTAGATATGTGTATGTACACTAGATTTGTACTTTCAAAATCTATTTCGTGGTATTATTAATTTTTGCTATTTCATACTTTGATTGAAATATATAGTACATTCTACTTGCCATGAGCTAATACAGGATTTTTACAAAGAGAGTAATTGATATAAAGGAAATATAACAATAAACAATTAAAATAAGGTTAAAAAGTATCTGTAAGAAAGAATGGATGATTAAATTACATGGGTATATCATTCATGTACAAGTAGGTCACATTTTATGACTAAGAAAAATGTGAATTAAGGTCACCAGTCATAACCTGCATTTTGGGGCTTCCTCTTTTACCATACAAACACATCTGCATAAGAGTTTTTGTGAAAGATGATAGAGGAGATAGTCTTAAGATGCTGATGTTAAGATGAAAAGGAAAATATACATCATTAGTCATTCTTAAGGTCTTAATTTAGCTTAGAACTTTGTTTAATTACTTGTGTAACTAAGATGATTTTTTTTGCCTTGTATTGTGGGTCATTCACAAAGTGTTAACTTTAGGATATCTGTTTGTAAAATATAGTTGATTTTACCAGCCTTAAGTTTGTTGCTTTTCCAATATTTCAAAAGCAAACTAGGTGTATCCAAGGGAGGCTCTTATACTTGAAAAGTTTGGCCAGTTTCCCCCCCCCCCTTTTGGAAATATTTAAATCCGCCATTTTTAAGTCTATTTATTTAATGTGAATATTTGAAATTATAATGGTATTAAACCTTGTTTGAATGTAACTTTTTTTTTTATTTCATTTTAAGTCACTATTAAGGGTTTTGTGGGAATTATCTTTCAAGGGAAGAAATTGATAGGTACATGTAAGACCTCTAAGAATAAGGAAACTTTACCAACTGTTTACTTCCAAAGTTAATGATTAAAGCTGTCATATAATCTGTTAGAAAAGATTTTGAATACATGATAATGGAAGAGGAACCTGTAGTTGTGATTGTTGTGTCTTAGTCAAGCAACACATTTAAATTCCTCCTAAAATTTGAAATTTCCAAGGCAACATAGATGTTGTTATATATAAAATCTCTTAATTCATTACTCAATATTGTAAACGTATTAATTTTTTTGCCCTATACCAATTTTCACTATTTTTGGGGGAGGATAGAAAACTGTAAAAAAACCAGTTTCTATGAAAATGATTTTTTACATTATGTAACGTTTATTATTATTTTTTGTGTTGAAACCTTGAAAATTGATATGCAAAATGTTCACTTGATTGAAGCTGCAAAAAATAGCAATTGTGAAAATTAATACGTTTACAGTAATATAACAAAATTACAGTAACCCTCAACCTTGATGCCCATGAATAAAAATACATGTACAATGTACCTTCAAAGTATTGTTTACTGGAAGAACCCATGTTGATATCCATGATATATATACATTTATTTATTTACCCCATTTTGAAAATATTTTTATAATCACAAATATGACAAAATTTTTGTTGCAATGTACTTTTATGTTTCCCAACCTTTTATGAATGATGGATAACATTTATGTATGAAGTTGCCTCATAAATTCGGTTACCAGTATATAGATTAATCTGGTATTCAAAGATGGCCTAGACATGTTCGATGCCAGTAGGCATACATTCATCAATGAAAAACATGCATATGACGTTACTGTCCAAAAATTTACATCCTTAGTTATTTACTTGAGCATGCAGATGTACATATAGTTATCTAGCTAGGATTTGAAAATAGTGGGTCATTTAGCACCTAATGTGCTAGATGCACTCCCAATCCTCATGGTCTTTACTTACATGTAAATTTACTGTGAAGGTGTGCAATGAGACCAATTATTGTGTCTGTTTCTCTTCTGTGAAATACTTATGTTTTAAATGTTTAAAACTTTTATAAAAGTGGGTGCACTGTTTTTGACAGTGAAAATGAAATTCAATAGTTTCTCTTAGAATTTAAAAGTATCAAAGTTCTGGCAGAGTTTAGATTTGAGAGTAATAATAGCTTGTTTTATCAGGATATCTTCTGATAAAGATTTCACAATCTCAAAGTTATCATGCTTGTTAAATAGATGCTGGTAGATCAGTATGGTGAGAAACTTTTTAAATGTAAAGAGGAAATATATAAGATGATTTAACTCAACATCCATTCATGCAAAATTGTGTTAAATGTCATTGCTTCCTGGAAACTAATTATAGTTTTAGAGAAACTGTCAGATTTTAGAATGCTGAAAATATGTGTTTTTATTCCTACAAAAAATAAGTAGCAATTACCAAGCACTTAGACACACATTTGCCATGAATTGGTGCAGGTTATTTTCCCTTGAAATGGATGAATAAATGTCAATACTCAAATAACGTCTATGTTCACCTGCAAAATATGCTGGAAGCCGCCCCTAAGGATGGTTCATTACCAAATTTTATCTGAAATATGCATTCTTTGTTTCAGGTTTATCAGGCACACCAAAGACACCACCACCATTGCCAAAAACACCACCAAAGGGACCAGGTGGCACTAGAGCTCAAAATGCCAGATCTTCACCATCACCTGATAGGTCATGTGACATAAAACCAATCAATCATGTTAAAGAACCTTCTGCCATATCAGCTGCTCATACACAAAGCACTTCACAAACCACTGCACAAAGCACAAGTAATCATGTTGGTGATTCACAATTTGTGGCACAATCGGGTCAAGATTTGGTTGATGGTGGCACTCATTATGTTAATGAACCAGTACAGAGTAAAACCCTTGAAAGGACATCATCTGGAGTGAGAGAATGTCACACATTGTCAGTAGGTCGGTCCAACACCCTCCCAAAGACTCCTCCAAAAGTTTCACCAAAACCAAGTAAAAGGCCACCATCTGTTATGCCAAAACCTAGACTATCTAAAAAGCTCTCTGAATCTGATCTACTGATAATTGAGACTGAACTTTGTCATAACAATAACACTTCCGAGAGTGTAATTAATAAAGAGGAACCATGTACTTGTGGAGAGAGCCCATCTATTAATGATTCACTAATTGACAATCAGTTAAAGGAGTTCAAGCAACCAGTTGGAAACAAGGAAGTAAAAACATCTCTTGATTCACAAGTGCAAAATGGACATTCTCGACCTCCTCCTGACGATCAATATGAAAATGACCCAAATCTCTTTTTATCTGTGCAATCTAAGTCTTTAGCAGAAAGTTCTGAAAATCTTGTTTTGTCTAATTGTAGTGATATGGGTGACAGTAAAGAATATATTGATACTGATGTTATCAAAAGTTGTGATTATAATGGAATAGATAAAGTAAATAATTGTGTCACAGATGAGATGAAGGAAACTAATGATGCTTCAAAAGCATTAACTAATTTATCAGAAATGGTTCAAAAAGACAAAAAATTTTCAGCCAAAGCAGAAGGTGAAGGTGCCAGTTTAAATGTATCTTTAGAGACTAATGTCACTCCTCGACTTGCAGAAAGGGGTAATTCACCTCCAAAAACTGCTAATAAACCCAACCGTCTTGTTGGGAGAAAATCAGAATCTCCGAAACGAAACAGTTTACCGTTTACAACAGCTTCTAGTGAAGAAATGAACTCAAGTCAAAGAAAAGTTGTGTATGAACAGTTAACAGTACAATCTAATTTGCATAATTCTAAAGATTGTATTCAGTCAAGAACTAAGTCACATGATAATTTATGTGTGGTCTCAAAATCATGTGATTTTAATTTGAAGCTGAAAGAGTCAGACTCAGACAGCTTTCATAAAGTTAAATCAAGGTCACAAGAAACTATAAATGAAGCTCAAAATGCAAGAGAACAGCTGAAAAAAGACAGTAGTTTTCCAGAACAGCTGAAAATAAAAACTGATTCTGAGGAACATTTACATGTTAATTGCAACCCTAATAGTGCTCAGAAACTGTCCATTCCTTCACCTGCTCCGAGGAAAATGACTCCAAAGCCTCGTCCAACTCCACGTAAACGGTTGTCCATATCTAAGGGTTGTGATCAACCTGACTTATCAGAAGAATATACAGATTGTATGAGTGCTAGGGCTAGTACTGCAGACCTTGCCAGTGTAAATTCTCCTCATGAAAATGTACAAATATGTGAAAAATTAAGTATTGAGGAAGTCAGTTTAGGAAGTTCTGATTCACACAGTTCAGTGCATGGTGCTATTCAAAAGTTAAATGATACTGAGGTAAATATTTCTGGCTCAAAGTCTGACAGTAATTCCCACTGTTCCGATCAATCGTTATGTAATATATCTGGCATAGAAAATATTCATGGAAGTAGGGAGAAATATGTCAATGGAAAACTAAACGCATGTCATAATTTATTGCAACCTGATGACAATTCACAACGAAGAGTAGACTTTTCTCCAATGACTGAGGAAGCTTTAGGAGAAACGTCTTCACTACTGGATGAAATAGAACAAATTGTTTCCCGGAGAATTAGCGCTTTGGGTGGATTATCTTCAGAGTTTTCATTGAAGAAAGCTCATTCAATTGAAACCTCAACTCCTGTTCGTCCTCCAAGGAGGAAACACAAAAATCGTAAAACTGCTTTAGAGGAACAGTTTCGTGATTCATGTGCTAGTGATACTGATTCCCTATTAGGTGAGGCTTCATTTAAGGGTTCTACATCCTCTTTAGATCGTTTAGATGATGGTGACCAATCATTCAAGGGATCAAATACCTCATTGGCATCAATCACAAGTGAATCTGGATCTCGTAAACCTTGCCCTCCAAAACCACCACGGAAAAAACTGCTGAAGTTAAACAGAAGTCAATCGGATGTTAGTGCTGCTAAATATAATGCTAAAAATGGGGAAAGCAACAAACATCAAACAACAAAAAGTGAACATGAAAAATACAAGAAAAAAGTTGACAGTAACTCTCCTTCTCTTTCTAAAAAAGGAAGGAGTCTAACTGTGGATTTCAAAGTGCCAGCAAATCAGGAAGCTCTTCTCAAGGAATTAGAAATAGCAAATAGAAAAAAGGCTGCAAATGATTCAGGTCAAATAGCCAAACCAAGGAGGAAAGCTCCTCCTCCTCCTCCTCCTCCTGTCAAGGTCACTCAACCTACAGATGCTGAACATATAAGGGAAGCTGAATATCATGACATTGACCTTAATCACTCAAGGACATCCTCAGCAGGTGAATATGTGGAAATTCCTGAAGAATTTTTAGAATGCAATAATCAACCCTATTGTAATGAAAATGAGGTCTTTCAAAGGTCAAACAAATCTCCATCACCTCCAGAACTTCCTCCTAGAAATTTAAGTGGTGGTACACCTGTTAACTCTCCACAACTTTCGATAAAATCTTTCAGCCCATCTAACCATGTTTCTACACCCAAGCCTGGGAGAGAACGACCAGTCAGTGATATAAGTCAAAACAGCAGCTTGTCCAGTCAGGAGAGTCCATTACAGGATGAGCTATCTAGCAGTGATTCTGATTGTGAAGATGAGGATGAGAGGGTAGGTTTGACTTAAGCTAATGGATTTGAGGGATTTTCAATAGATCTCATCCATTCAGAGGAGTTACATACAGTTATGATATTGTTGTTAGTCTTTTCTGATTTTGTCCTCCTTATATCTCTAGTTTGTGTATTATTTTAAAGTGAAATAGAAAACAGACTTTCAGCATTTCATGGGTCTGTAAAAAATCAGGCAAGGGATGATTTATCATATCTTTAGGCAACCAATGAAACTGTTCAAACACATATGCTGCATCCTATGAACAACTTTTTTTTATATTAGAACATAACCAAAACTTAAGTGTTATTATCTCCAGTGACCAACCTACATTTGTGCTCTAATTGTTGAATACTGTTTCTATGAGGCCTACTAAAAGATTTCAAATCAAAAGATTTTTTTTATTTAGATATGCATGAATCACTAACCATAAGCTTCTGCCTAGTTTTAAAGCAGAGCTGTACTCAACAATGGCAATACTGTGATACCTCGGTAATCATATGTAACTTAGGACTAATACAGAAGTGATATTTTACATGCACTTTAAGTTTAAAGATTTTACTGCCAAAATCTTTATATAAAAACACTATAGATATATGATCGAAAAATTGCAAGTTTGCAGTGCATACAAATTATTTATTAAGAAATGAGGAAAAAAATGTTGTGATTTATGTATTTTACTATAGGTAATAAGGAAAAGAGCCAAGAAGATATTTAACATAGCTAAAGAAATTGCATCATCAGAACATGTGTTTGTTGATGTTCTCAAACTCCTCAATGTGGTATGTAGCAATCTGTATCAAAGGGTTTATAGAGCATACGAGTGGTTCTTCACTCATTGAAGTGCCATCATTGGTTATCGTTTTCAAAGATAAGACATCTTCAATACTTTCTAATGCAGAAATGTATTACGTAATGATTAAAAGAAAATATTTATCAAAAGATTATATAGTATTTCTTAGGCCATACCTAGTTAATTCTTTGTTGTTAGGATTTGGCTGTACCAAATTTAAATGAAATTAGTTTGTCTTAGCCTTAAACCAGTGTTGTGCTACATATATATGCAATATACATGTAATTACAGTGCTATGTACACTTGATAGGATTAGAAAAAAATTCGCAGAAAAAAGCGACAGATTCATATCAGATATGTATTTTCATTGTAGAAAGAAAATTACCTGTATACACAGTTTCTCATACATTGTTGAAAAATAAGCAATATGAAATGAACACACTTAAATTTGTTCATATGATAAATTACATATTCACATAAATCTATGTACCTGTAAAAGTTGATAGTGGTCACTGTGTTTTCTTCAAAGGGAGTTAAAAGTACAATATCTACCCCTTAATTATTTCAGGATTTTCGACTACACATATCAAGATGTACCGAGAGAGCAGGTAGACCTGTTGTACCTTCTGAGGTATTGAACAGAATCCTCAAATACCTCCCTCAATTACAGAACTTCAATGAGGATCTTTTACGAGACCTGGAGGACAGAGTCGCTAACTGGTAAAGGCCATTTTCTGGCTAATGTGTTTTTTACTGCTAGCTTCATTTGTCTATGTTTTAGTAAATTTTGAAAATCTTCTGAAAACATATTACAAATGTGTTTGTCACTAACAAATTTACTATAAGACACTTACCACTGCTTGATAAATTCACATGGGAAATTTAGCACTGAAGACAAAGGTTTACAGTTCATTTTGTAAAAAAAAGAAACAGATTGATTCTTTGCCAAAATTTAGTAATACTGTGATCATAAAAATGACTTTTTACTTTAATATTTAAGTTTTTATAAAAAAAAATTGTTGGATTTTGCCAAAAATTGAGACTGTTTAAATATATAGATTTACCATGATGTTAAATATGAGTTTTTTCTGCTGTTTATTATTAAAAAAAAGAAAGATAAGCACTGTGTCTAACTATGATTGTAATTTAAAGCTGATGTGGGATTTATTAGCTTTCTAATGTATTTTTAGGGACAAATGTCAAAAGGTTGCAGATGTATTTGTAAAGAAGGGACCATTTCTAAAGATGTACTCCTCCTACATAACAGATTTTGAGGAAACAAACAAAGTCTTTGATGATGCTGTGAAAAAGATACCAACTTTTCAACACTCTGTCAAAGAATTTGAGGTATCCCAAGAATTTCTGATTGATTGCTTATAACTGATTAAAATAATTTGAATACCAGTTCACTTATATATTCTGTTTTTGGTCATTGTTATAGGAATTTTACTTGTGAAAAGTGATGTTGCTGTTTAAGGTAAATGATACAAGTTTGTTTTGTCAAAGTGCCTTTAAGTGTATGGGGTAGGTGTAATTTGTTAGAGGACAAAAGTGATAAACCAGCCCAGTTAAAGGCTAAGACACTTTTGCAATTAAAAATGTAGTTGATTTTTTTTCTAATGTTCTGAATTATTAGCTCACCTGGCCATAGGCCATGTAAGTTATTGCCATCACTTGGCGTTCGTCGTTGTCGTCATCTGTGGTTGACAATTTTTCAAAACTCTTCTCCTCTGACACTACATGACCAATTGGAACCAAACTTGATATGAATGTTCCTTAGGGTATCCTGCATAGAACTGTTGTGGGCTTTTGATCTATCCAAAAACACAGCCACTGTTACTAAAAATAGAATATAGGGGTCAGACAGTAGTTTTTTGCATATATCTCCAAACCTGTTAGGTTTAGCCAAATTCTCACAAGGTAAAAGTGTTTAGCATGAAGAGATCTATCTGTGGTCAAATTTTCATTGTAATCTGTGAAGCCATTTTGGAGTTGTTGCCCTTTTTCGACGTTTTTATGCTATTTTTAATGTTATTTCTTTAAAAAATCTCTTCCTCTGAAACTACTTGAACACTTGGAACCAAAGTTGGTATGAATGTTCCTTAGGGTATCCTGCATAGAACTGTAGTTGGGATTTTTGATCCTTGAAAAACATGGCTTCTGTTACTAAAAAAAGAATATATGGGTAAGATAGTAGTTTTTGTCTTATTATATCTCCAAATACGTTAGGTCTAGCCAAATTCTTTCTATTGCAGAAATGATCCTTATTATAAGGCCTACAAAAGTCTTCACGAGGTAAAGATGTCAGACAACTCCTGGTAACAGTTGTTGCCCTTGAAATACAAAAAAATTACAGTTTTTAATAACAGTTTTCAGCCAACATCTTGAAAACTATAATAGATAGAAAGAAACTCTCAATTGCTGAAATGATCCTTATGATAAGTCCTACCAAAGTATCCTTGAGTCAAAATTTTTGGACAACTCTTTGTTGAATTTATTGCCCTTGTAAACAAAATTTAACCAGGTGAGCAATTCTGGCTACTGGTATCCTCTTGTTTTGTTTGTTTTCAAAGTTATACAAATGCTTATTAACTCAATGACTTAAAATCCTGTCTTCAATACTGGATGGAACAGGTTTAATATGTGGAGTACTCTTGAAAAGCTAAAAGCCATTTGTTTGAGGTGACCAGTCTATTATTTTGTTGCTTAATTCTTGTGTGGTCAGTCAGACTAAAATCAAACTTAAAGTGATTCAAACGTCATTGTTTGAATGTATATTAATTGTTATTATGAGAACTTGATCCTCTACTATTTTTAAATGATGTTCCTATTCTTGTTGAAAGTTCTTAAACCAAAGCAATCTGTAATGAAAAAAAGAACTTCTTCATAGATTTTTCTCTGTTATAGATATTACCCAGATGTGCCAGTTTAGGAGTTAGACATTATCTTCTCAAACCAATACAGAGAATTCCACAGTATAAACTTCTCTTA
Source organism: Perna viridis (assembly GCA_037379345.1). Classification (NCBI taxonomy): domain Eukaryota; kingdom Metazoa; phylum Mollusca; class Bivalvia; order Mytilida; family Mytilidae; genus Perna; species Perna viridis. Next base: position 39,038,326 of record CM074512.1, on the reverse strand, counting down.
CAAGGTAAGTTTTTAACCCATATCTCATTGCCTCAGAGGGACTTAGTGATGCTCCCCTTTGACTGGTGATAAAATCTAGCTATGTAAAGATTCTAACCTTGTTTGATACCATATGTGTGCTCTATAAATTTAATCAGCTTCCAGTACTGTTCAGTTTGATAACATTCTTTTATTGATGTTTTGGAAGCTTGAGATACCTAAGGTTGCAAGGGACATAGAGCTTTGTGTAGAAAACTGAATGTTTGCTTCATCTACTAAAAATTTACCCAAAAAAATTGACATCTTTGGATATTGGATAAAAGTTTTTTGATAGAAATCATTAATTCAAAAAAAACATTCAAGTAGCAGTCTTTATAAAAATCAGACAGGAGGTGATTCATGCATGTCAAAAACCCACTGAGCTCACTTTAATTTCTTGTTCAGAAAGTTATTAATTACATGACCAGTCTTAGGTTTTCATTTGGATGTTGCACTTTTGAAATAATAATTATATTGATTGTACATGAAATTGACACTTTGCAAGAGTTATTGTTCTTGATTTTAATTTATTTGGTTGTTTTTAGTGAGAGATAAATGTATGATTTTCTCAAAAGTACAGATCTGAATATGGAAAGGACAATTGTTATGTAAAAATATAGCATATGTAGATTGAAAAAACATCATTTGTTTGATGGGTTTTTCTTCACCATGAGTCACTTTATTATTGGCACTGTCTGAATTTTATGTGGACTGGTACTTAAGTAGTTTAAAAAGTTGGTGGCTATGATTAAACTCTAGTGTAACTTAATCTCCTTTCTTTTTAAAGTGTTAAATATTTTTTTAAATAAAAAAAAATGTATTTGTACTTTGCGGTAGGAAATCATTTCCTGATTATGCGAGCAAAATTTACTTCCTGTTAATTATGGAGAATACATATTTATATTACTATAGATTACCTGAAACATCTTACACCTGAATCAGAGGATTATCATAATACGAAAGGTAAATCATACTGAATATAAGTTTTTGATTTCTATGAAGACAATTTTAAAATAAGAGGGTTTGTTGTGTAAAGTGTATTAAAGTAAACTATTCTACACCCACTCAACAATTTGGTAGTAAAGAAGAATCCTTCATTCCATCCATCTGAATTTCATGGCAACCAGTTGGGTATTCATAGCACAATGATACATGTAACTTCATGTTTTGGTTTGATTTCTTAGCTGAAGATATGTGTGTTTGGCTTGGAACGGGGGAAATAGCTTGGCGGAGCCTCGCATTTCCAACCCGTTCCGTCGCCTCATCACATATCTTCAATAATTTTCGACAATGTACCTATATTGTATATATGTTTACTATTACAGTTGCCCTGAATATTGTGAGTGAGGTGGCTGACCATGCTAACAGTAGTATGAGACAAGGAGTAAGTACTTAGGGATACTTTATTATACTAGAGAAAAAGTGGGTACAAGGAATGTGTCAGACATCTACCCTACCATACTGAAAAAAAAATAGACAAAGGCAGTCTTTGGATGAGAAGTTTTTACAACCTGAGTATGCCTTAGTTTGGATGGCCATTGAAACATCAAATAAACTGGTTAAGTGCACTACACATTAAACATATAAATACTGAATATTACGTGTCAAAATCTGTATCGTATGCTGTATCAACATGAGGCTTCTATATCACCCCGTGGGTGATATAGGTCGAGGGTTGATACCACATGTGATACAGATTTTGACATGTCATGTTCATTATATCATATATTTTAACCATACTTCAAGTATGGTCTGTAAAGGGGTGTGATATAGGGTATGTGATATAGGTTTAGGGGTGTGATATTGGGTAGACGATATAGGGTTTAAACAAACACTTATAATGCATATACAAAAATGTTATATCTTAATCTAAATATATGATAATAAAATATCACACTAGGTTAACTTATGTTAGTGATTCCTAACAGGAGGGGGGGGGGGAAGATACGGCATGGTTAAACTAGATATGGCGTGGTTAAACTGATTTAAAAGTCTCCCTTACCTCTAGCAAATCTCTATTCTGTTAGTGTTATTGCAAATGTGTATGATTAAAAATTTCCAGTTCAGTATAAATAAATGAAACTACAGCAGGTACTTCCATACAATCTACTATGTTTTATTTGTGGCAGAAATTTAATTAATTTTTTTCTATCAATTTCAGGATCAAGTACAGAAGATGTTAGAGATTCAGAAGAGTTTAGATGGACATTTCGAAGTGATTAAACCAGGAAGGGTAATTATTTGGTCAATATATTGAAAATCTGGGTTTGGTATATAAAAAAGATCTGAAATTTGGTTTATCTGTGTCTTTAATTCAGATTTTAACAATTTAGATTGCTGAAAATGCAAGATTTGAGGAAAATCTTACTGTAAAAGTGCTATTGTTTGTGGGGTACCAATTTTCGTGGTTTTTGTGGGTAGACCAAACCACGAAATTTGGTTCTCAACGAATAAGAGATTCCCATTGATGTGCATACTGAAAACATTAAAACCACAAATTGAAGAATCCACAATTTTTGTGTCTTCGCTCATCCATGAAAATTGGTTCACGTTCACAGTAATTTCAGATTTTTGTTATTTAGATGTGTGTGATGAATTTTTCAACAGATGTATATTTCATTGAAGAATACTTTTATTAGGCATATGTTACTGCTATACATGTTGTGTATTCTTCGTATATTTTTTTAGGATTTGATTAAGGAGGGTGAATTAATGAAACTGTCAAGGAAAGAAATGCAGCCTAGAATGTTCTTCCTGGTGAGTTTTCATTTAATATTTGTACCAAGTAAGAGATGCAGTCCTTATTTAAGATAAAAGATTTGTTCTTCCTGAAAAAAGAGATTCTGTACCTTAAAATTTATAATTATATACCCAATTGGCTATGCACTGGCATATTGGACATATAGTATAATACTAACAGATGGGGATATATTTATTTTTTGTAAAGTACAAAAGTTAACGTAACAACAGCTACATGTGGTAAACTTGTTCATTTTATATTCAAAGTAATATTTGACACCTTCAAAAGTGTACAAATACTTGAAACCTCAAGAAACAGACACCATGTAATTTAAAATATTGTTTTAAATGTTAAGCATACATGTAACCATGACAGTTTCTTCTGATTATTTTTTTACAGTTTAATGATGTACTACTTTACACCACTCCTACACCAACTGGTGGCTATAGACTTAATAATGTTCTCACTCTTGCTGGGATGAAGGTAAGGTCAATTGCAATATTTGATATTATTACCTAATTATAAGGTTTTATCTTGTTTATTAAATATACACATATTTTTCTCTATTTTCAAAATTTATTCAGGACAGGGCGATCTATTGCACTGTCGATGTACTATTGCACGATGCAATAATCTCCTTGAGGAGTCTATTGCACTGACCCCATAATGACCTTTATCTAAGCCTTTTGATTGGTTGAACTTTTTTTAAGCGCTTCATTGAATTGGAATGTACACACAAAAAACTTGTGTGTAAAAACATAGATGTGACTCTCGTCTGCCAATTCGTAAACATGGAGCGGTCAATTTCCTATTCCTGGTCGAATGTTTGTCTCTTTGACATATTCCCCATTTCCTTTTTTTATTATATCTCATAGACAAATTAGGTAATAAAACAGTTATTAAATGGGTTGGATGCAATAGACCAGAACATTTGTCCTTTGGTACTGAAAATGATCGAGTGTTCTCAGTACCTCAGGACAAATAATCTGGTCTATTGCATCCAACCCATTTAATAACTGTATATTGTCTTCAAAACTATTTTACTTTTTGTAATAAAGGCAAATCCCTCAAAAAGACCCTCCCCCAAAGAAAACAAAAAAAACTAACAAACCAGCAAAAAAGTGTGTATAAATATTTTGTACTTTTGTCAGATAGTATATTCATCTAGAACTATTATTATACCCTGCCAATAAAGCTTGGAGCTATATAGGAATAATCCTGTCTGTCTGCCTGTTCTGTCTATTTCTTTTAATTGCAACTCCTAAACTGCTCAAGAGATTTTGATGATTTTTTATGAAGTTTGGGCATCACATGTAAATGTACATGAAGGAATTATAATTTATGCTGATTCAGATAATTCAGCATCAGGGTTATAGCATTTTAAAAACGGTTAAGTGTCAGTCTCTGTAAGAGTCAGGCAGTTGGTGAAAAATAGTATGAAAGCAAACACCTTTTTACAAGTTTTATTTGACTATTCAAGAAAAAAAGACAGGATTTTTCAAATCACTTTGGTAAATTAAGTTATACTTTCATTGAAATACACTTAAAAATGAACATTTTAAGGGGATATAATTCTGTTAAAAGTTTCATGTTTCTAACATTATGTTGAAAAAAATCCTAAGCAAATTCAGTGATGTATTGTCTTTCCAAATAGAGAAGGTATCATAGAGTGAAATTATATTGTCAGAATTGTCAGATTGGAGGGTTTTTGACAAGCATATTCTTGATTTTCCCCATTTTGCCTGATACTTGCTACAACTTACACTTAATTGCATTTGAAAGAGAGGGATTTTCTCTTTGTATACACCTAAGATGAGACGTATTATGGTATACCATTGTCTGTCCGACCGTCCATCCACACCAGACAATAACTCAAAAACACTTTTTTTTTTTGTTTCCGTGTTATGAAATTTTTTACCTAAAAAAGGGGGATTTTCAAGTTTTCGGACAATAACTCACCTACTTTCACCTACCTTTGTGAAACTTTGGTGCATTGTTCATATCTATTGAAGTAAGCACCCTTCCGATTTGTATGAATGTCAAATTTTACGTTTGTGTTATGAAGTTTTACTCTTTAAAAAAAGCCGGAAACAGCCAAGGAAATTTTATTCGTTTGTTATGATAATTGACTAATAAATAAAAAAGGTACTTGATAACCTTGTCAGAAAAGTGTGTTTTGAACAAGATAGAAATGTATGGGTGAAAAATCAAGACAACAAACTTAGTTAAACTTGAGATAGCCTTGATAGTGCCAATTTTTTGTGCATTTTTTAATTACTTTTTTTTAGGGGGAGGGTATTTGACAGAGCTAACAGTATTTCTAGTTGATCATATAAATTCATTAAAAGCATAAGGACAAGTTAAAAGGGCAACGGGCGTATCATGCACTTAAAGGGCAGCTCTTTATTGTTCTTGTTTAAATTATTTCTAGTTATAGTATTGAGGTTTATTTTCCTGAATATATCTTAACATTTTGAAATCTAAATCATGAACTATGATGGGTCAGTGTTTGTGGGAGCACCCTTTGCTTCTTGCACACAAAACAATCAACCTGTAGATTTCTTGTAGAATGGGCTCATAGGAGCTTCTATTGATGATATAAACCAAACTCATTTTCCAGTGGCAGTCAGAAACAAACAAACAAACAACAAAAATCATTGTATTCGCCAATTAAGCTCATGTAGATATTCAAACTTACTGTAACTGTATTATAATTATGGATTTGTAGGTGACACTGCCAGCATCGGAAGACTATAACACAGAATTCAACATTGTCACAGTTCAAAGGTCATTCTCTGTTGAGGCCAGGTGTGTATGCACTTAATACAATAATGTAACAATGCATATTCTTTAGAGTAAGACTTTACAATCAAAGCTCAAAATAAAGAATTTATGTTAAGAACAATCTTAATTTGATAACACAAACTCTTAGAAATCATTGGAACATTTGTATTCATCATTTACATCAATCTCATATAAGCATCAATGTAACTTGGATTGATTTCATTCTGTTTCAAGTGAAAGCTTGATAGGCATTGGTGAAAATGAATATGATACAAACATATTACTGTTTTCAAGAGTTATGTCCCTTACCCTAGGTCTACCTCCTTAATTGCACGGAGGATTCAGTTACTTGATGACATTTTGCATATTGAAAAAGTAGTCAATGTGTTTAAAATGATGTGTTTACAGTTCAGTACAGGAGAGAGATGATTGGGTAAAAGCCTTGTCAGAGGCCATCAGTGATTATACGCAGAGAAGAAATACATTTGAAACTGTCAAAGCTAGTGGACAGGTATGTTACATTCAGGTTTTTTTAATTATTTTACAGTAACTTAAGGTTCCTCTCATGAAGCTGGATATTCATAGGTTTTTTTTCTGGTATCATTAGTCATTAGCTATTTTTTTTCTATTTGAGTAATTGTGCTGTATTGAATCAGAACATATGGTATGTTTAATCTATTCAAAATTTTTAAAATTCAAAGTTGACAAGATAACACAGCTTCAGGAGAGGAAAAAAAAATGATGTTAAATTCTTTAAATTCATGGATATTTTTTATAATTGTTTTATTAATTTTTCTCTTGTATGTTTGCATCTAGCATGTTGTTTGTTGTTTTAGGGTATTTATTTCATAAAATCTAAGTTCTTACACTTCGATTGAAATCAACATTGATTTGTGACACAACTTAAATTCTTTTTAAATATTGGATGTTTTTTTTTATATACATGTAGGACTAGGACTAAATGAAGAAGTGAATAACTAAAATATTCATTTATATTGAGATCAAATTAAATCTGCCACAATTCTTGGTACTAACTGTAATTTTGGTTATTCACAACTGTCAGTTGATTATCGTGTTAATTATTTTTATAAATAGATTTAAGTTATGGTATTTTTTCAAATAACATAGTTCTTAGTGGAAGTAGGATGCATCTGCTGAAATAATCCATGATTTCAGTTACTAGTAGTACTGAGGGTAAACTGAGTTTTGAAATGTTTTAGTGTTAAAGATAGTCAAAGAGTTTTAAAAAGATATTTGAAACATACACAATGTAATGAATTGCCTTTTTATCAATATAATAATAAACATTTTAAATGTTAGCTGCATGATTGCTATTGCACGGTTTTATTTCTAGTGTTTTACAATATCGACATAAATCTGCAAAATATAACAAAGGCATTACCTCATTTGTCAAATAAAAAATGGCAGTGCATACAAAAAATGAATAACAAAAACAGAAAAAAAAGCAAAAAGCAAAAACAATTCAACATCATAATTGTGTCAGTAGATATGAATATCACCAAAACAAAATATTGATGCTACTGTTACAGAGATTAAAAAAATGTCTGATCTTGAACTTTGTACCTATTTTAAATTTCTATCTGCCAAATTCAAATAGTCTTATTCTTACCCTATATTTTGCAACAAATGAAGAAGGTTATAATCTTTGATATATATTGTAAATTTTTATGTGAATATTGTTTTTCTCTCTCCATGAAGAGAGTTGTTTTTAAATCTAGTATTTTACTTGTACTATTTTACTTGCTTATAATTCATTGATGAACATTTTTAATCAGGGAAGTTCAGCACAGGAACTTTATGAAGTATGTAAATCTATTAGTATTTCACACAATACTTTTATTTATGTGTATACCTTTAGCTAGCATGTTTATGCATTATTAGACTGCTTGAACATTATCAGTTTTACTAATAAGAATTAATGGAAATAGTTAAGGTGGAATTGTGTTTATTTATAGGTATAAATGTACTTGCATGAGGGAATTTAAAAAAGTCAAACTTTGTTAAAGAATTTTTTTTTGGGTTCCAATTTGGTGGGTTTTGTGGTTCAGTCAAACCATAAAGTTCCAACATAATGAAAACTTTCTTTTCAAAACAAAGAGGCAATACCTATTAACCCTTCCACATTAGGGGAGACTCCCATGAAATCAATGAAAAATTTAGAATCTCCCACGTAAAATTTTGTGGGAGGTTTGACATAAAACAATTGTTGTTGTGTAAAAATCTTGCACATAAGACAGTGTCAGTGGGGATATTCTATTCCAAAAGTTAGCAGGTATGAGAGGCTCTTCTGAAACCAACAAATTAATTAAAACTCATTTAACTAACAAAATAATACAAACCTGAAAATTGATATCTATGAATTTAAGTACTTTCAAAATAAATTCTTATTAGATAGTACATTTGTTTTCTCAGTGACAACTATCCAATTTGATATCATATTTTATACTTATACCTCCCACAAAAGAAGTTGAGATTGCTAAGTATAGGAATCACCTCTGTTTGTCTGTTTGCCTATGTACTGTGATAGCTTAAGTCCTTCAAAATCATTGTTTGATTTTATAGAAACTTATTCAAAAGTTTGGGCATCATAGATGGTTGTAAAGGGAAAAATTCTACTTGCTGATTATGCCATTCACAGTTTTAATTTTTACTTTCAAGGGAATATTTGAAAATTTGAAAATTAAGCTTATAAATGTATCACTCATTAAACCAAACACACCCTTAATCCTTCATTCATTTTTTAAGACAAAGCACTATTTTTACCTTACTTTGCTATAACATCCGTTTTATTGCTTGTTTATTTATAGGGAAATTGTGTTCAAGCAGATGAGGTACTTTCACACATACTGTAGTGGATTTTATTTTGCAGTTTTCAGCTGTCCCCATTGTCAAACTTTTTTTCTTAATCTCTAAACCGCAATTAAAGAATTTCTGTCCTAATCTCACATTCTTGGTCCCCTATTGCCTCTGCATTTTACCTGCAAACTAATGTACTTGTTGTCAATTTCACAAAAAAAGTCAAAGAGTAAAATTGATTGTAAGTAATAATGTCAAGATGCTATTTTCTATTATGATGTCATTTCTTACAATCAGTTTTACACTTATATAACTTTTTGTAGAATTGACCACTGCTTCAGGTGTAGTGTTGTGTGGTTATTGAATAAATGGGCTGCTTTCTGCTGTGATGACTCCTATTGTATCAGGGAAGGATGAATGGGGGAATGGAGGAATGTCACACCATAAGAATATATATTGTTCTTACAGCATAATTTCTTTCCTTTTTGATATTTTCGAATAGACGACTATCACATTTTTGCCATTTTCATCATATAGGGAGGTAACTGGTTTACAGTTTTATACTTGACAAAGGAATTATATCGAATTTAAAGGCTACAAAAACAGTAATAGTTATGTAGCAATACATCTCTGGTCATAAAAATATCTGAAATGCTTCTTCAATATATGTATCATTTAAAAATTCCTGGCAGTCATCAAATCAATTTTCTGTTCCTGTGGCTCCCATTGCAATGTCACCCAATCTTATACCTGTTGACCCTAGTTGACCTCGATATAATTAAAGAACTTTTCAGGAACGGAAGTAAATTGTGAAAGTCGTCTAATATTAATAATTATGTTAGGAAAACAACAGGGTTACACTTAACTTGGCTGGTCTGTAATGAGCAGACGACTTCAAGCACCTCTTATCTTATCTGTGGAAAAGTTTGTCCTGTGTCTTTCTCAGTTTCAGCTAGAGTAAATTAGGAGTTCTTGTACTTGCTAGAGGCATGTTAGTCTCAATCTGTTCTCTTTTGTTAAGCTGATTGCTTTTCTTGTCAGAAAAATGAACAGAGTTGAAACATTTCACCAAATTAGTTAGAGTAGAAGTCATCCACATAATTGAAATGGTAGAAATGTTTAAGGCATATACCAAGAACTTTCCAAATTGAAGAGAAAGGAATGTCTTACAAATTGTTCCTGAAAACTTTAATAGTTTTAGTGTGAAAATTTGTGTTGGAATGTATATTACAGTGTGAAAAATGAAAAATGATGTTATTTAGCTTGACACAAATTCTTAAGAGACAAAAAGGAAGGCCGGCTTTGGTCAATGTAATTTAGATGTATTTTTCATACATTAGAGTCCAGTCTCTTTTTATATGTTTAATGAAAAAATAAATAGTTCAATTGTTTAAATTATTTTTTTACCTCCCTTCTTTCAATGATTTCCTTTCATCATCATGAATAGTAAGTTTCAGCTATTAATTCACATTTTAATGCAATTTCTTGTCAGTTCCAAAAATTGAATTCAATTTCCTTTCCATTTCCAGTCATTCTATGACAAAGATTTTGTGCTTGGTTCTAAGGCTCCAATATGGATACCTGATGCTCGTGTGACGATGTGTATGTTGTGTACATGTGAATTTTCTGTGGCCTGGCGACGCCATCATTGTAGATCATGCGGTAGGGTAGGTATATTTCAAGCTTTCAAAATAATGCCAACACTGATTCTTAACAATATTTTAAAGTATTTTCAGTACAGCAATATGATAGCAAGGTCTTATTGTTCAATATTGACGGGAATCGAAAATTTTTCATTTTTTCTCCTGTAAGTGTAAACCTGGTAGTTCACAGCTTTAAGAAATTGTAAATGTAAGAAACTCTTGGAATTATGTATTCACAACCAAATATCGGTAAAAAATACCCAAGCATCAGCAGTGGATGATTCAAATACTGTTAAATATTAATTTTGAGGTGGCTAATTTTCACAGATTCTGTCAAGTGAGCATTTGGCAGGTATCAATTTTTCGCAGATTTAGAATATGATTAGTGTTGTGTAGTGTTAAAAATCAATTTTGCATGTATATTTTTTGTGTTTTTCTGTTCCTCCAAAAATTAATGATAATTAGTATGTTTACAGTACGTCAAAATCCCTAAACATGGCCGGAAGAAGAAACAAGAATTTTAATATTACACAACCTTTAGGAAACTCACCTGGTAATGACATCTCAATATAGTATAATCAGTTGCACAAAATCAATCCATCCATCCACTGTAGTGTTTAAGGATTTAAGGGATATATTACTAAAAAGTGTTATCATGTAATCTCTCTCACTTGCTGTTTGTTTTCAGGTTGTTTGTTCTAGCTGCTCAGATAACAAAGCTCCATTAGAATACCTCAGAAACAAACCTGCTAGAGTATGTAATGAATGCTTCCAGAAACTTCATACAGGTACTAATGTTTGTTTTAAATGTTGTGTATCTGTTTTCTATGAATCGCTAGTAGTACATATAAAAGAAAGATGTATCTGATTTTCCAACTTTAAAGGGTTGAGGAAGGGCAGATATTCAATTAAGCAAATATGTAATTATTATGGATATAAAATGTAAAGTATTCAGTGGTTAATCAGAAGAAGAAAAAGAAGAAAAGGGAAATTTTAACATAAGAAAGTTGAAAAATAAATATACAATTTAAATACTAAAAGATACTAAAAGAATGATTCCCACTATATCATTTTTGTACTATTTTTTTTTTTTTTTAAGATTTTGAAGAGAAGGTGAATACAGGAAATGTGACTGAAGGAATGACACAAGATACTGATGGATCATTCCTTAGTCTTAGTAGTCTGAAGGAGAGGTTCCAACAAATCAGAAGAAGTGCAAGGTTTACCTCTAAAATCAAGAGACCCAACAGGCTGGTGGAGGTAAGAGGATTCGTATTCCTGCTTTATTCCTTTGATATTTAATTATAATTTTGAGTCATTGATATATGTTGGCTTTTATCCAGCATTACTATGATTTCAACAGTATGCCTTGGTTTAAAAAAAAATCAATTTAAGACTTGTTAATACATGTACAGCAAATTTAGTCACAATGATGTAATTTTCTGGTATGTGTAAAAAATAAATCATTAATATTATTATTTTAATACCTAGAATTTTCATTGAGAGTGAAGGAAGGAAATATTTTTTCAATTTTGACAAAATAAACTTGAGTATATTCAAAGGAGGGGCTTTATGCTAAACATTTTTGATTGAATATATGGAAAAGCACTGGAAATCACTTGAGTTGACCCCCTCTTAGGCCAGTCAGTGCACTACCCCCTTCCAAAATGTTGTGGGTCTGGCACTGATGGAGTATATGTATTGTTAAACTACGAAAATAACTTAGTATTACATTAGTATATGCATAGAATAATTTCTGAATTTACATTATGACATTGCCCTATAACATTATGATATAAAACTTTCTGTTATATAGGTACATGCCAATGATATGGACTGTAGCATGAGTGGTACTCTAAAGATCCTGAAGGGGAAGAAATGGAAGAAGTATTGGTTTCTACTGAAAGATAAAGTCCTGTATAAGTTTAAAGCAAGTGAGGTTAGTTAGAAATTAAGGGAAAGCTGCCCACCTTCAACATCAGAGAAACATGTTCAAATGATTGAAAACAGATTGAAGAATATTTACAGTGTTGAACATAAAACCAAATAAATGTATCATTTTAGAAAGAATTTATGGGAAACGCAGATAAGACTTTGTAAGAATAAAATCAGACAGTATATCATTGTCACACCCTACTGAAAGGGTGCAAATTTATGTGTCATGTTTTTCCTTATTGAAGCAGATATGTAAATTATATTATAATTTCTTTTCTTTTTTGATATTGTTGATGAATTCCTGAAAGAATGGCAAAAAAAAACAATCCAAGAATAAGATCACATGTATTAAATGATAAATTAGAAATAATGTATAACTGTTAACATGAGTTAAAGTCTTATAAAATTCATCGACTCTCTTTGACTCTAATCTTAAATATCTGTATATTACTTTAAGCTAAAGTATAGATTTGATTAAAAGTTGTATTTACGTATTGGTTCACATTTCCACTGTATGCTGTCTAGATCTAAAGAAATTCCCTGAAGGTGGTTACCTATAAATTGTGCTGACAATTGAAACTAATGTCAGTTATCTCCCTTTGTCTGTTTTTAGGATGTGGCTGCTATAGATACTATGCCTGTCATCGGATATGATGTTCAAAGGTTCAAAGAGGTAAGTATGTGAAGAGACATTTTAATATTCCAAAATATTGATAAATTGCTATGAAAAATTGAATGATGTAACCAGAACCAATTTCTCACTTGTATTATTCAGTTTAGAAAAATTACACATGATCCATGTTCTTGTAGCTTAAAAATTGTTTAAATGAGTAAAGATCATATAATGCCTCAATATTATTTTTATAGATAATCTTCAGTAATAAAAAAATGATTTTCACAGAATTTGATCAAGGGGCGTCATTTTTCAGTGGTTGATTTAAAAATTATTGATTAAAGGATTTCACACATCGTTCTTATTGTTTTGTAGAATTATGAAGGTATTGCCAAGAACCTTGTTTTCCAGCTGATTCACAAAAACCAATCACCATTAGTGTTCCAGACAGAGAATGTTTTATCTACAGAAAGGTAGACATCATGTGTTTATGAATAAAATCAGTTAATAGTGCTAACATCCAATTTTTTTATGTAATGTATTACTGCATGAAATAAATATCTCCAATTCTTTTTCTACACTATCACTCTCAATATGACATAATTAAGAAGGTTGTATAAGGCCTTGGTATTATCATTTAGTGTTCAGGGAGTTGACATTTTCACTTCTTTATTATAGTATCTCCTGGTAGAATCATATTCACATCATAGTGTTCATTACTGAATGTAAATAGTTAAAATGTATCCTGTTTAAGTGGTTGTGTTCTCAGTCATAATGTATCTTGTTTTAAGTTTCTATTTCTTTCTCTTCTAGATGGATCAAAGCAATGGAAAATGCTGCCAAAGGTTGAAGTTCATGATATTATAGAATAGTCAGTCTCTTAGGCTATACATAAGTTAGGATTTGTATGGAAGGAAGGTTGTGTCACTTTATGACATGACTGTAAGAAGAATGGTGTAATGAAAACAAGATTTTAGCAAGGAAGTATTCTCTTATTGTCCTTCTCAAGTGTGTACACTATTAAATTCAATATGTGCCATAGTTATCTACCAAAGTAGCATCAGGTTTATTTATCTTAATGATGTATGATATCATGATCTACGAAATGTGATGCTACAATTATGAATTTCATCAAAACATAATTATTGTTACTACTGTTTTATATATTGTTAACTGTATATAAGAAAGAACAGTCATAATCTGTTGGCTTGTGCAATATTTATTTGGAGATTGAGTAGTGCTATTTATAGAACACGTGTTCAAACTATCTTCTGTTGTTAATAATTAGACAAAAAAAAAATGTTTGTTTCCTGCTACAGTGCCTACCCTAAACATTTATTGCCATTTTTTGGCTCAAAACATGTTAAATTCTAGATGTTTTCCATGAAGTCATAGGAAAATGTTATTGAGAAGTTAAATTATATACATTATTTTTTTCTTGCTTGTAGCAGGAAACAAGACTTTTATTTTTTTTCCTTAATGCTGAAGAATTAAAAAGGTTGTATTTGTTTCTGTAGCTCTCATGGGTTGTAATTGTGGATTTTTAGCATAATTGATTTGCATAGCTCTAATGTATTAGAATGAAATTAGTGACTATGAAATCTTAAGAATATGCAATTTCAGAATACACAACTTCATGTAGAATGATTTCTTCTTTGAATTGTTTTACCCAACAATAAGCCTTCGGAAAATGTTAGCAAATCTTCAAGACAGTGAAATTTCACAAGTAAACAAGTCTGCTTCAGTAAAGCATTAGATGAACTAGTTGACGTTATTATGTGTGGTTATTTATTGTTTATTGATAACATAAGTTTTCCTTTGAACTACCACAGCTTTTGTCTTTTTTTTTTATGGCATATTGATTTACACGTACCCAAACACTGTAAACTCTTTATTTTGGCAGCAAATATTTTTTATAAATCTGGTGTGTTTTACTATTTGAAGTCATGATTTTTCTATCATCTTCCTTGATATTGATTTTTTTAAAAATCTCTTGGATGTAAACTCTGTCTAATGCATTTGCTTCTTGTTAAGCTCTATGTATTTGACAATGTAATATAAATGACTATGCATTTAAAGAGGGAGACCTGGGGTAAGGGACATAACTCATGAAGTCAGTGATATGTTTGTATCATATTCAATTTCACCAAAGCCTATCAAGCTTTCATTTGAAACAGAATGTAATCAGTCCAAGTTACTTTGATGTTTACATGAGATTTGTGTAAAATGCTGAATACAAACATTCCAATGATTTGTAAAAGTTGTGTCCCTTACCCTAGGTCTACCTCCTTAAAGAGTGTTTAGCCTTATCAGCTTCTTTTTAACCATTTTTATTATCATTTATATATTTTGAATCTTTTCTCAAAGATCTTAAGTCAGAGGATATTGATGATTTTATCCACATATCTTGTGCCAGTGAAACATGCCTGTATTGAATTATGAATAAAAAACCCATAATTTTTGAGATTTGAATATGTATATACCTGTTTTTTATTTTATCATGCAATACAGACATGAACATATAATATGATTGGAAATTAATATAGTATTTTACCACCTTGGTCCTTTAACACCACTACTTTGCCTGATATACCACATTAGCCCAGTCCTACCTGGTTTGGTCATGTAGCTCCTGTATCAGACCAGACGATGAAATCATAAACATTAGAAAGGAATATATATGGTGAAAAGTTGACTAAATAGGCTAAGAAATATCCAAGCATTATCTCTGATTATGACTGAAGCTGGTATGAAGGTCTTTTTATGATACTAAGGCCAATATGGATTAGCCCATAAATAACCCCATAGGTATAGGATTTTATTTTTGGGTTATTGTCATATATGCATCACATTAGTCTGAACTGTTTTTGTCAAAGAATGTCCTTTCTTTATGGCTGTTGCAAACAATGTTTTAAAACTGTAGAAATGCCTGTTGTCTGACAAAATATTATTTTTTAAAAGCTGAAAACCCATTAGTTAAGACAAGATTCACAGTGACATTTTTGTTGTTTTTTTTCTCTTTCTTAGCCTAGCAGTTGTAGTGAGAGAGACTATTGGTCATGAAATGCAATTATAATCCTGAAATTATCTATACATAATCTATGTTTTTCAATTGGTTCACCTCTTTTTATTGTTTCTTTTTCATTTAAGATGTCTGTCATTGCATTTCCTGCCTTAATTTATTTTTAATGACTTTTTGCCTAAATACTACGCATCTAATGTATTTAATGTAGAGTGTTTGAATGTCTTATTGAAAGAAGAGGCATTTTTATGTGCCATAATATCTGTTGATCACTGTTTATTATACATATTTTATGAAGTGTAAAACCGTACATTTCACATTACCTTGATTTCAATGGATCATTTTTCATCATTTTATAATTTATTCAGCATGCACAAAGTATGAGTAATCAGAAATACCAGTTAATAAACCCATTTACTTCACATTTACTTCCTTAAAAAGTGAGGGGTAATTATAAAAATGTGTACCAAGTAATTTCACTGTAAATGTCCTTGGTTTTTTAAACCATGCTTGACTTATTTAATGCTTTGAATTATTGTGATATTAGGTATCTGATTTTATGTTGTAATTGTATAATAGCAGAAATCATTTAAGGAGGTAGACCTAGGGTAAGGGGCATAACTCTTGAAATCAGTGATATGTTTGTACCATATTCAATTTTACCAAAGCCTTTCAAGCTTTCATTTGAAACAGAATGTAATCAATCCAAGTTACTTTAATGCTTGCATGAGATTGATATAAAGAGTCTGAATACAAGCATTCTAATGACTTTAAAGAGTTGTGTCCTTTACCTTAGGTCTACCTCCTTAAATTCACCCTTACATACCATATAGAACCAATCCTAATATTTTTTGTTAAATGTGTAGTTCTTGTTATTTGCTTACAGTTGCTTTTTATGAATCTGTACAGTATAGATTATACATAATTGTTATGTAAAATAATATATAAATTATACAAACAATATCCTACCATTATCTTTTTCTTTCATTTTTTAAGATACCAATCCATTTACTATTCAGACTTTCACAATGGTAAAGGTGATTCGTCATGGTGCAGGAAAATCCCAGCGAATAAAAACACTAAATCTTTAAAGGTGACTATCTGCATATAGATAGGTGTTTTAGAGAAAACTATACATTCATTTCCCACTCAACCAAAACAAGAACAATAACTCTTTCAAAGTCCCAATTTTGTACACATTAGAATTTCTCTAAATGGTTAAGATTTTATAACAATAAAAAAAACACCTCAAACTGTTTATCAAATCATATTTAGGACAAAAGTCAATGCATATTGTTTTATATGACCTATCAGATGAGTTTACAGTGAAAACATACTATTTGATCCTACTAGGTGAATAATTTTTATTTCCAACATCTCCACTTTCTATCCCTTTAGTATCCCTGCAGTTCCACTTCATACAATTTGGCGTTTTTGTTTCCCTCAGAAGAGACACTTCCAATATACAGAGTACAATCATCTAGTAAGTCAATAGAAAAGGGCATATGTATACCCATTGAACAGGCTTTAACACATGACATCGCAATTCCTGTGTTGTCGAGGATGTGAAAAGATTCACTTCCTAAATCGCAAACAATTATCTTATCTAAGAAAGTTTTTGTCAAGTCTACTGGCTTAAATTGTACATTCATGTTGCTTGAGATTCCGTTGTAAATGTTTTTAACCTCACCATTCCAACTAAGAACAACTATTCTACCAACACCGTCATCTGAAAGTCCGTCAACTATAAAAATGTTCTTATTAGTTGTACAAGTTATTCTGAATGGAACAGAAAAGAGACGATTTCCTTTAGAATCACGTCCAAACGTTGCTTCTTGGTGACCGTCTTCGTTAAACAAAATAACAATTCTTCTACCACTAACAGGGAAGTATTCACCAGGACTGATGGCACCCACGATGACCACGTCACAGGTGATGTGCAGCGAAACTACATTTAGAGAACCTGCATTATATTTAGAGTCACTAATTTGGCCTGTGTCATAGTCAACGATTTTCACAGAGGGTGATCTATCTGCTAGTAGAAGTTGCTTACATTTTGTGAGTACTTGTATACCACTGAGTTTGGACTTGATTGTTTGTATCCGCTTTAGAATATTTCCTTGTATTTTCACTTTGTGAATTCTCCCATTTACGTATTCGCCTATCCATAAGGTACCAGCTGAACATACTGCCAAGAAGTCGCAATAGTTCAGCTCAGTATCAAATTGTCTTTTTATTTTGAAGCCCTTCTCTTCTTCAATGTCATTAATATCTAGAATGATATGATTTTTTGCATGTTTAAACTTTGCATGAATTTTGTCTTTACATCTATTACACATGAAAAAGTCACAGTCTAAACATCTCCATTTGATACTAGGTTCAGTTTCACAAAGTTTACACTTTAAAACAGCTTGAGCAGAGCCTGTAGATAATGAATACGCCATATTTAATCCTAACTGTTTTTGTTCCATTTATATACATAGAAGGATTTTGCAAAATTTGTTACGATCATATCTTGTGCAACTTAATCACACAGATCATTTTCTTGAACAGAAGGAAGTAAAATTGATTTAGAAAAGTATACGAGCAAACTATCTCATATTACTGTTGATATTTACAAAAGATTGTTTTTTTTTAAAACTATCTTCGACGATTCGTCTGCTTTTGGATATTTCTTACTATTCAACCATCGATAATTAACTATAAAATAACACAATCGATCAGTATATTAATCATTTAAGTACACAAACGTACCAAATAAGTTGGGGCATTACCAAGTAAAGTTAAGTGGGTTAAATACCTGTTATTCCAACTTAATAATTTTTCGCATTTTCTACAAAATTCGGGCGTATTTTGTTTTTATAAAAACATTCAATATTTCAACAAATAAAGTTATTTTTTTATCCATTTATAGTTTCTGAAAGGTCCTATATTCGGTATGTTTTAGGTTTTGATGCAATATATGAATCAAACATTTTTATTGAAATTGGTACAGAAGAACATTTTTAAAAACCTGGAATTGTGTTTTCGTCCCCAACACGAACATATCAAATATGTTGATGTGTTTACCTGCAACGCCATGCGTGTTGCGTAGTTCTTTTATTATTATCCTGTGAGCTAAGCCAAAAAGCAATTTTAGTCGTAGATTCAACCCATCATTCTGCATCTTTTACATAATATTCATTTTATTTTTTTCCCTAAATGAATACATTACACAGAAACGGAGTTACATAACAAATTATCGCCTTGCTTTTTTAAATTAAATTTGATTTTATGAATAATTTCCAATTTGTTACATCCTACTTAAATGTTAAGAGAGTGCAAGTATCTATTTGCAAAATATTTTAACCAATATCATACTATTTTATATTTGACTTCTGTAATATTGGGAAGTAAAAACTACTGGAGCAGTTAACGTTTATTCAACACTACACTAAAATATTGTAGCATCACGGAAGTCATTTCTATTAACTTAATATTTTTGCTTTGTAACTTTTATTAAACCATTTGCACACACTGTAATTCTAAATGATTATTCAAAACAGTTGTGAAAACAAATATTAATTCATTGGAATTATATATCTGGTAAAGATGAACATATTTATCTTGGTAGCAATAGTTTTACTGGAAAGGGCTGAAAATCTAAAAGCTAGGAAACCTTCAGTGAAATGCTTTTGTAGTGTGAATAGAACGCAATTAGTTTGTTCCGGGTTAAATTTAAAAGTGTTTCCCGACTTCAAAAATTGCGTAAACATCACTTCAATAGATTTCAGTAGGAACAGGATTACGAAAGTACCCGATGCTGATCAACTTCCTAAAATGCTGGTTAAGTTGGATATTTCGTACAATGAGATAAATCACACAGGAAGCAATTCACTATCTAGAGCTCACTATTTGGAAGAACTTAATCTCAGTGGCAACAAACTTATAACCATGATAGATGGATCAAAATTACCAAGATCATTGCTATATTTAAACATATCAGCGAACATTTTACAGTCATTCGGTCCGAATCCTTTTAGTAACTGTTTCAAACTACATCATTTAGATCTTCACAACAACGGCCTAAGATATGATGGTGGAATATTTTATGAACATTTATTTCAGAATATTTCTGGCTTAGCTGTCATTGATATTGCATACAATTCAGACAAAACAGAATATCAGTATCCGGATGAGATTTCGAAAATATTTTCCCTGGAAAGTCTCGCTATAGATGGATTAGCAGGTGCAACGTTTGGGAAAGGATTCAAGAAATTAAAAAAACTTAAATCTGTCACTATCGTGAACGTGAACGTAGAACATATAGTCGCTAACTTCTTTGAAAACTTAACGCAGATTACAAAGTTAACACTGAAATGTAAGTCACACGATTTTATGAAGAACGCAACCTGTAGAAATCTACTTAGTATAGAAACGGGAGCCATTGCAAAACTGCACAGACTTCGTTATTTAGATGTATCAGGCAATGTTTTGTTAGGACTCTGTGGATTACGTAATATAACGGAGGACCTGCAAAGCACTTCTATTAAAATACTAAAGGCACAAAATATAAAGTGTCCTTATGGATATAGTACTGTTCTTTTCATTGATGATATAAAGCCACTAAATAAAACAAGCATTGAAGAGCTTCATCTTGATAAAATTAGACTAGAAATGACTGAGGACTTTGCGCCAACCTATCTTCCAAAAAGCTTGAAGGTTCTTAGTCTGGACTTTAACAGACTTCGGTTAGAAAGTTACAGTAAAGATGGGTTAGCCAATTTGACTGGAATTAGAGAGCTTTACTTGAATAGTCAAGATAGACAAGAAATGATCGATCTTCCACATTGGTGGAAGTGTAACGATTTCAGGCAAACCTTGCAGTGCATGCAACAACGTAACACTATTGCCACAGATGCGCCAATAGCTTCGTTTGGTGATCAACTGTCACCAACCAATGCATTTTTATTCGAATCAAACCCGTCAATGAACGAATTTGATTACCTGCCGATAATAAAGGATAACCGACGTTACAAACTGGACATCCATAGTATAGATCCACATCCAGAAATTCGACCTGAAAATTGTACATACTTAAACCACACATTTTTCAAAACCTGGATTCCGCCAAAAATGAAAAGGGTTGAGTTTACTTATTCGAGTCTTGGTGATATTGTAATGCAACAATTTCTTTCAGAGGATACTTTAGAATTTGTTAATATGAGTGGAAACCATTTTTATTACCTCAAAGGGCCAGTGTGCAATGTAACAAAAGTAAAGGTCTTAGACTTTTCAGAAAACAAATTTAGCAACATAACACCATATTTTTTCGTTGGATTTAAAAATCTTGAAGAACTGTACATTCAAGAAAATCGAATCGGCGGAGAGTTAAGTAAGTTTAAAAAAGGAGTACTATTCAAAAACCAAAAGCGATTGAAAATACTTGATATGTCTTCGAATAGAATTTCTGTACTACCTGAATCATTTTTGGCCCATAACAAACACATGCAGCTATTAAATTTAAGACACAACATGCTAACTGATTGGAAAATGGCGGTTTTACATCTACGCTATTTGAAACATATTGATTTGTCTTACAATAAAATTTCATATTTATCAGCTGATGGCATGAGCAAGTTAGAGGAGTTATTAAAAACTGCCAAGGTAACTATAAATTTGCAAAATAATACTTTTTCTTGCTTTGATCATGATTCATGTACATTTTTTACATGGATGGATAGACATAAGTTGACATTCCTGTATTTTGATACTTACAATTGTCAAGCAGTGGACGGATCAAATTTGAATCTTAATGCACAGTTAAGGAATATCAAGTTAGCCTGTGCCCCTAAAGTTGGTCTTATTATTGTAGTATCTTCGTTAATTTTATTATCTTTTGGTGTCATCATTGGTGCTACTGTGTACAGATTTCGATGGCATATAAGATATTGGTACTATGTAGCCAAGAGAAATCACCATAAAGACAAAAAAAGTCAGGAAAATAATAGGGATTTTACCTTTGATGCATTTCTTTCATACGCAGACGATAACAGACATTTGTTACAGATGATGGTCGCACATTTTGAGGACAAAGAGGGCATGAGACTTTGTATTCACCATCGCGACTTTATCATCGGTTGTGACATAGCGGACAACATCACCAATGCTATTCATCAAAGTAAAAAAACTGTTTGCCTCATGTCACGTGCTTTTTTAAGATCTGCTTGGTGTATGTATGAGCTGAATATTTCACGTGTCGAGGGAATGTGGTCACGTGGTGGTGATAACATGATTATTATTTTTCAAGTTGATGACATGCCTATAGAAGAGATGCCAACTCAAGTAATTGAACTTTTAAAAAATGAAACATACTTAGAATATAAACTATTGCGTCATGACCGAACCGAAGCATTAAATTTGTTGAAAACTGCAATAAAACATTAAAGTTGTTTTTTATTTTAATATACCCAAGCTTTGGTTTCAATTTGGGGTTCATTGAAACGGAACTGATTTTGGAAAGGAAAAAAAAGTAATAAAAATGATAAAATTCCTATAAAGTTGTATATTTTGTCATTTACGGAAAAAATCTAATGTCGTCGAAGCTTAATAATCGAAACAAAGTACATAGTCTTTCCATCAAACCTAATGAACTTTGTTCTTTTTAATATACCGAACATGCTTACCGTTCTTTAGTCAATGTGTATCGTGAGATTGAACACCTGAAAATATATGTTCACATTGTAAACTGGTTAAACAAAAGGGATTTTACAGAAAGTATAATCAATTAAATGATAAAAAATTCCAACAATAATTTTCAGATCTACATATGTTAATGTTGTTTGATTGATACCGTTCAGATACAAACGTAATTTGAATTGTTGATATGAAATGATGTTAAAACAATTGCAATCGATGATGATGCCGGTCTAGAAGATTAGAATGCATTTTGCCATAACTTTTAAAAATATTATACATGCAATAACTCGTATGTGATTGACAATTATGCACGCTGTTAAGTTGGCTCATTTTATAAGCTTAACCCCGTATTTCCATTGAAAACAAAGTATAAAGCTTAGAAAATGGTTAGCTTGAAACTATTGATATATGAATATAGTTTAATCAAGAATTGTTATGAATGGAGCTTGTACTAAACAACACACGATATAACTAGAAGTTTTTGTTTAAGCATCATGTATGTTTCCGACATTCGATTTCTCAATGGGAAAATCCTATTCAAATGAACTAACTAACATTATTCCATACTGTTTCTGACCTAAGCAAAGTAAGCAAACAAAAAAGGCCGATTATACCATCGACTGAGATGATTTGTGACACTTGGCACTACGACAATTCTCTACAACTGAAAAACGTACTTACATCGAAATACCATACTAGATTATGTTATTTTTTTTTCGATCGCTAACTTCCATAGGTGTTCTCCGATTGACAAACATTCGTATATTTGAAATTAGAAGGAGAGGTAAACATGTATAAAGTGACATACTACTCATAATTCAAATAACAAAAAAACAAAAAACAAAAAACAAAAAAACAAAAAAAACCCAAAAAACAAAACAAAAAACATAACAAACAAACAAAACAAACAAAACAAAACAAAACAAAAACAAAAAACAAAAAAACAAAAAACAAAAAAACAAAAAAAACCAAAGACACCGAAAACAGAAGTTCATATACTAAAATGTAAAGGAGAAAAAAATGGATAAGCATTCAGGACTCCACAACAATAAGTACTGGTTATCGGGTAAATGAGAAAGCGAGTTTAATGAAAGTTCAATTAAGGTTACAGACCACCAATTCAACCAATGAGCATTTGGAACGTACGCAAAAATAGTCCTACGCAGAAATTACCCCTGTTCCTCATAGTGCTGTGAAAAAAATTTATTTACCTAAATATGGTGGTAATAAGCACTTGAAATCAAGTTTTGTGTAGATTTGAGCAAAAATTAGGTTAGAAATGAGGAAAAACTCACTTTCATTACTGCGGTTAAGGCCATATAAGCATTCCCCTATGGCAACATGGAAAATCCATTATTGGGTACTTTTTTTGCTTTAGGTGCCCTTTACTGGTCATGTTTTAATGTGAAAACACTGTATTTACAAATTTAAAGCCAAATATATCACCTTTTGTGAAAATTTAAAGATTTAGGATTTTTGACATGTGATCAAGAAAAAGGGGGAGGCATGTCAGAAATAAATTTTTAAAAATAGACCAATTTCTCAGAAAATGATTACTTTTAAAACTATTTCTTCATTAATATTGTTAAAAAACAAGTTGTGATTGATATTTTTTATTTGAAAAGTCAGAAAAAGTTCTTTGCAAATATTTAATGCATTTAAGTATGGTAGAATATTGTCACTTTTTTGCTCGCACAACTTGGTTACCCTATATTTAAAAATCAAATATTTAAAAAAGTGCTTGTCACATTTCACTGAAACTTTGCAAATGCATTCAGTATGTGTGTAGGAAGATACCTGTATAGTTATTTATTTTTTCTAAGACAAAAAGTGACTCTTTAGGTTACAGACCACCAATTCAACCAATGAGCATTTGGAACGTACGCAAAAATAGTCCTACGCAGAAATTACCCCTGTTCCTCATAGTGCTGTGAAAAAAGTTCTCATCTTATTTAAAAAATTTAAACAGTTTCTGAAAGGAAAAACATTTCTGTACATTTTATAGGTGCATTTTGCTTCTTGTGATGTGAAGCCTAATCTCCATAATGATTTTTAAATATACCCCTATCTTGTGAAAACACTGGGATTTCCCATGCTATTTATAGACCCTTCACTTCCGGTGACCAGTACTGCACTGCAAGTCTGCTAACCCCACATGCCATTCTGAGGATTGTGAGCTGACATATGTAGAATCAAGCTGATATATAGTCCTCTGCAGGTTAAAGTTAAGGTAAAGTCCAGAGAAGCCATTGAATATTGTGAAATTAGCATAGAAGCCTATGGGAAGTGGAATTAGTGGTTTTTAGGCTTCTATGCTAATTTCACAATATTCAATGGCTTCTCTGGACTTTACCTTAACTTTAACCTGCAGAGGACTATATATCAGCTTGATTCTACATATGTCAGCTCACAATCCTCAGAATGGCATGTGGGGTTAGCAGACTTGCAGTGCAGTACTGGTCACCGGAAGTGAAGGGTCTATAAATAGCATGGGAAATCCCAGTGTTTTCACAAGATAGGGTTATATTTAAAAATCATTATGGAGATTAGGCTTCACATCACAAGAAGCAAAATGCACCTATAAAATGTACAGAAATGTTTTTCCTTTCAGAAACTGTTTAAATTTTTTAAATAAGATGAGAACTTTTTTCACAGCACTATGAGGAACAGGGGTAATTTCTGCGTAGGACTATTTTTGCGTACGTTCCAAATGCTCATTGGTTGAATTGGTGGTCTGTAACCTAAAGAGTCACTTTTTGTCTTAGAAAAAATAAATAACTATACAGGTATCTTCCTACACACATACTGAATGCATTTGCAAAGTTTCAGTGGAATGTGACAAGCACTTTTTTAAATATTTGATTTTTAAATATAGGGTAACCAAGTTGTGCGAGCAAAAAAGTGAAAATATTCTACCATACTGAAATGCATTAAATATTTGCAAAGAACTTTTTCTGACTTTTCAAATAAAAAATATCAATCACAACTTGTTTTTTAACAATATTAATGAAGAAATAATTTTAAAAGTAATCATTTTCTGAGAAATTGGTCTATTTTTAAAAATTTATTTCTGACATGCCTCCCCCTTTTTCTTGATCACATGTCAAAAATCCTAAATCTTTAAATTTTCACAAAAGGTGATATATTTGGCTTTAAATTTGTAAATACAGTGTTTTCACATTAAAACATGACCAGTAAAGGGCACCTAAAGCAAAAAAAGTGCTCAAAAATGGATTTTCCATGTTGCCATAGGGGAATGCTTATATGGCCTTAACCGCAGTAATGAAAGTGAGTTTTTCCTCATTTCTAACCTAATTTTTGCTCAAATCTACACAAAACTTGATTTCAAGTGCTTATTACTACCATATTTAGGTAAATATAGCCCTCAAAGTTTAATATTTGATATTTTTACTAAATTTTCTACACTTTTTAAAAGATAGGACATAAAAATCAGCCAAAAAGACCAATTTTCCATAATTTGGACCTATAACTTAAAAAAATGCATATTTTGAAGGATTTTTGTAGTGTATTCCTCTCATGGCAAAGTTAACAAGATCTTCAAGTAGTTTAAAGCTTTTTCAAGAAACTTTTCATTTTGCCATGGCTTCCTCTTAAGGCTAAAAACCACTAATTCCACTTCCCATAGGCTTCTATGCTAATTTCACAATATTCAATGGCTTCTCTGGACTTTACCTTAACTTTAACCTGCAGAGGACTATATATCAGCTTGATTCTACATATGTCAGCTCACAATCCTCAGAATGGCATGTGGGGTTAGCAGACTTGCAGTGCAGTACTGGTCACCGGAAGTGAAGGGTCTATAAATAGCATGGGAAATCCCAGTGTTTTCACAAGATAGGGTTATATTTAAAAATCATTATGGAGATTAGGCTTCACATCACAAGAAGCAAAATGCACCTATAAAATGTACAGAAATGTTTTTCCTTTCAGAAACTGTTTAAATTTTTTAAATAAGATGAGAACTTTTTTCACAGCACTATGAGGAACAGGGGTAATTTCTGCGTAGGACTATTTTTGCGTACGTTCCAAATGCTCATTGGTTGAATTGGTGGTCTGTAACCTAAAGAGTCACTTTTTGTCTTAGAAAAAATAAATAACTATACAGGTATCTTCCTACACACATACTGAATGCATTTGCAAAGTTTCAGTGGAATGTGACAAGCACTTTTTTAAATATTTGATTTTTAAATATAGGGTAACCAAGTTGTGCGAGCAAAAAAGTGAAAATATTCTACCATACTGAAATGCATTAAATATTTGCAAAGAACTTTTTCTGACTTTTCAAATAAAAAATATCAATCACAACTTGTTTTTTAACAATATTAATGAAGAAATAATTTTAAAAGTAATCATTTTCTGAGAAATTGGTCTATTTTTAAAAATTTATTTCTGACATGCCTCCCCCTTTTTCTTGATCACATGTCAAAAATCCTAAATCTTTAAATTTTCACAAAAGGTGATATATTTGGCTTTAAATTTGTAAATACAGTGTTTTCACATTAAAACATGACCAGTAAAGGGCACCTAAAGCAAAAAAAGTGCTCAAAAATGGATTTTCCATGTTGCCATAGGGGAATGCTTATATGGCCTTAACCGCAGTAATGAAAGTGAGTTTTTCCTCATTTCTAACCTAATTTTTGCTCAAATCTACACAAAACTTGATTTCAAGTGCTTATTACTACCATATTTAGGTAAATATAGCCCTCAAAGTTTAATATTTGATATTTTTACTAAATTTTCTACACTTTTTAAAAGATAGGACATAAAAATCAGCCAAAAAGACCAATTTTCCATAATTTGGACCTATAACTTAAAAAAATGCATATTTTGAAGGATTTTTGTAGTGTATTCCTCTCATGGCAAAGTTAACAAGATCTTCAAGTAGTTTAAAGCTTTTTCAAGAAACTTTTCATTTTGCCATGGCTTCCTCTTAAGGCTAAAAACCACTAATTCCACTTCCCATAGGCTTCTATGCTAATTTCACAATATTCAATGGCTTCTCTGGACTTTACCTTAACTTTAACCTGCAGAGGACTATATATCAGCTTGATTCTACATATGTCAGCTCACAATCCTCAGAATGGCATGTGGGGTTAGCAGACTTGCAGTGCAGTACTGGTCACCGGAAGTGAAGGGTCTATAAATAGCATGGGAAATCCCAGTGTTTTCACAAGATAGGGTTATATTTAAAAATCATTATGGAGATTAGGCTTCACATCACAAGAAGCAAAATGCACCTATAAAATGTACAGAAATGTTTTTCCTTTCAGAAACTGTTTAAATTTTTTAAATAAGATGAGAACTTTTTTCACAGCACTATGAGGAACAGGGGTAATTTCTGCGTAGGACTATTTTTGCGTACGTTCCAAATGCTCATTGGTTGAATTGGTGGTCTGTAACCTAAAGAGTCACTTTTTGTCTTAGAAAAAATAAATAACTATACAGGTATCTTCCTACACACATACTGAATGCATTTGCAAAGTTTCAGTGGAATGTGACAAGCACTTTTTTAAATATTTGATTTTTAAATATAGGGTAACCAAGTTGTGCGAGCAAAAAAGTGAAAATATTCTACCATACTGAAATGCATTAAATATTTGCAAAGAACTTTTTCTGACTTTTCAAATAAAAAATATCAATCACAACTTGTTTTTTAACAATATTAATGAAGAAATAATTTTAAAAGTAATCATTTTCTGAGAAATTGGTCTATTTTTAAAAATTTATTTCTGACATGCCTCCCCCTTTTTCTTGATCACATGTCAAAAATCCTAAATCTTTAAATTTTCACAAAAGGTGATATATTTGGCTTTAAATTTGTAAATACAGTGTTTTCACATTAAAACATGACCAGTAAAGGGCACCTAAAGCAAAAAAAGTGCTCAAAAATGGATTTTCCATGTTGCCATAGGGGAATGCTTATATGGCCTTAACCGCAGTAATGAAAGTGAGTTTTTCCTCATTTCTAACCTAATTTTTGCTCAAATCTACACAAAACTTGATTTCAAGTGCTTATTACTACCATATTTAGGTAAATATAGCCCTCAAAGTTTAATATTTGATATTTTTACTAAATTTTCTACACTTTTTAAAAGATAGGACATAAAAATCAGCCAAAAAGACCAATTTTCCATAATTTGGACCTATAACTTAAAAAAATGCATATTTTGAAGGATTTTTGTAGTGTATTCCTCTCATGGCAAAGTTAACAAGATCTTCAAGTAGTTTAAAGCTTTTTCAAGAAACTTTTCATTTTGCCATGGCTTCCTCTTAAGGCTAAAAACCACTAATTCCACTTCCCATAGGCTTCTATGCTAATTTCACAATATTCAATGGCTTCTCTGGACTTTACCTTAACTTTAACCTGCAGAGGACTATATATCAGCTTGATTCTACATATGTCAGCTCACAATCCTCAGAATGGCATGTGGGGTTAGCAGACTTGCAGTGCAGTACTGGTCACCGGAAGTGAAGGGTCTATAAATAGCATGGGAAATCCCAGTGTTTTCACAAGATAGGGTTATATTTAAAAATCATTATGGAGATTAGGCTTCACATCACAAGAAGCAAAATGCACCTATAAAATGTACAGAAATGTTTTTCCTTTCAGAAACTGTTTAAATTTTTTAAATAAGATGAGAACTTTTTTCACAGCACTATGAGGAACAGGGGTAATTTCTGCGTAGGACTATTTTTGCGTACGTTCCAAATGCTCATTGGTTGAATTGGTGGTCTGTAACCTAAAGAGTCACTTTTTGTCTTAGAAAAAATAAATAACTATACAGGTATCTTCCTACACACATACTGAATGCATTTGCAAAGTTTCAGTGGAATGTGACAAGCACTTTTTTAAATATTTGATTTTTAAATATAGGGTAACCAAGTTGTGCGAGCAAAAAAGTGAAAATATTCTACCATACTGAAATGCATTAAATATTTGCAAAGAACTTTTTCTGACTTTTCAAATAAAAAATATCAATCACAACTTGTTTTTTAACAATATTAATGAAGAAATAATTTTAAAAGTAATCATTTTCTGAGAAATTGGTCTATTTTTAAAAATTTATTTCTGACATGCCTCCCCCTTTTTCTTGATCACATGTCAAAAATCCTAAATCTTTAAATTTTCACAAAAGGTGATATATTTGGCTTTAAATTTGTAAATACAGTGTTTTCACATTAAAACATGACCAGTAAAGGGCACCTAAAGCAAAAAAAGTGCTCAAAAATGGATTTTCCATGTTGCCATAGGGGAATGCTTATATGGCCTTAACCGCAGTAATGAAAGTGAGTTTTTCCTCATTTCTAACCTAATTTTTGCTCAAATCTACACAAAACTTGATTTCAAGTGCTTATTACTACCATATTTAGGTAAATATAGCCCTCAAAGTTTAATATTTGATATTTTTACTAAATTTTCTACACTTTTTAAAAGATAGGACATAAAAATCAGCCAAAAAGACCAATTTTCCATAATTTGGACCTATAACTTAAAAAAATGCATATTTTGAAGGATTTTTGTAGTGTATTCCTCTCATGGCAAAGTTAACAAGATCTTCAAGTAGTTTAAAGCTTTTTCAAGAAACTTTTCATTTTGCCATGGCTTCCTCTTAAGGCTAAAAACCACTAATTCCACTTCCCATAGGCTTCTATGCTAATTTCACAATATTCAATGGCTTCTCTGGACTTTACCTTAACTTTAACCTGCAGAGGACTATATATCAGCTTGATTCTACATATGTCAGCTCACAATCCTCAGAATGGCATGTGGGGTTAGCAGACTTGCAGTGCAGTACTGGTCACCGGAAGTGAAGGGTCTATAAATAGCATGGGAAATCCCAGTGTTTTCACAAGATAGGGTTATATTTAAAAATCATTATGGAGATTAGGCTTCACATCACAAGAAGCAAAATGCACCTATAAAATGTACAGAAATGTTTTTCCTTTCAGAAACTGTTTAAATTTTTTAAATAAGATGAGAACTTTTTTCACAGCACTATGAGGAACAGGGGTAATTTCTGCGTAGGACTATTTTTGCGTACGTTCCAAATGCTCATTGGTTGAATTGGTGGTCTGTAACCTAAAGAGTCACTTTTTGTCTTAGAAAAAATAAATAACTATACAGGTATCTTCCTACACACATACTGAATGCATTTGCAAAGTTTCAGTGGAATGTGACAAGCACTTTTTTAAATATTTGATTTTTAAATATAGGGTAACCAAGTTGTGCGAGCAAAAAAGTGAAAATATTCTACCATACTGAAATGCATTAAATATTTGCAAAGAACTTTTTCTGACTTTTCAAATAAAAAATATCAATCACAACTTGTTTTTTAACAATATTAATGAAGAAATAATTTTAAAAGTAATCATTTTCTGAGAAATTGGTCTATTTTTAAAAATTTATTTCTGACATGCCTCCCCCTTTTTCTTGATCACATGTCAAAAATCCTAAATCTTTAAATTTTCACAAAAGGTGATATATTTGGCTTTAAATTTGTAAATACAGTGTTTTCACATTAAAACATGACCAGTAAAGGGCACCTAAAGCAAAAAAAGTGCTCAAAAATGGATTTTCCATGTTGCCATAGGGGAATGCTTATATGGCCTTAACCGCAGTAATGAAAGTGAGTTTTTCCTCATTTCTAACCTAATTTTTGCTCAAATCTACACAAAACTTGATTTCAAGTGCTTATTACTACCATATTTAGGTAAATATAGCCCTCAAAGTTTAATATTTGATATTTTTACTAAATTTTCTACACTTTTTAAAAGATAGGACATAAAAATCAGCCAAAAAGACCAATTTTCCATAATTTGGACCTATAACTTAAAAAAATGCATATTTTGAAGGATTTTTGTAGTGTATTCCTCTCATGGCAAAGTTAACAAGATCTTCAAGTAGTTTAAAGCTTTTTCAAGAAACTTTTCATTTTGCCATGGCTTCCTCTTAAGGCTAAAAACCACTAATTCCACTTCCCATAGGCTTCTATGCTAATTTCACAATATTCAATGGCTTCTCTGGACTTTACCTTAACTTTAACCTGCAGAGGACTATATATCAGCTTGATTCTACATATGTCAGCTCACAATCCTCAGAATGGCATGTGGGGTTAGCAGACTTGCAGTGCAGTACTGGTCACCGGAAGTGAAGGGTCTATAAATAGCATGGGAAATCCCAGTGTTTTCACAAGATAGGGTTATATTTAAAAATCATTATGGAGATTAGGCTTCACATCACAAGAAGCAAAATGCACCTATAAAATGTACAGAAATGTTTTTCCTTTCAGAAACTGTTTAAATTTTTTAAATAAGATGAGAACTTTTTTCACAGCACTATGAGGAACAGGGGTAATTTCTGCGTAGGACTATTTTTGCGTACGTTCCAAATGCTCATTGGTTGAATTGGTGGTCTGTAACCTAAAGAGTCACTTTTTGTCTTAGAAAAAATAAATAACTATACAGGTATCTTCCTACACACATACTGAATGCATTTGCAAAGTTTCAGTGGAATGTGACAAGCACTTTTTTAAATATTTGATTTTTAAATATAGGGTAACCAAGTTGTGCGAGCAAAAAAGTGAAAATATTCTACCATACTGAAATGCATTAAATATTTGCAAAGAACTTTTTCTGACTTTTCAAATAAAAAATATCAATCACAACTTGTTTTTTAACAATATTAATGAAGAAATAATTTTAAAAGTAATCATTTTCTGAGAAATTGGTCTATTTTTAAAAATTTATTTCTGACATGCCTCCCCCTTTTTCTTGATCACATGTCAAAAATCCTAAATCTTTAAATTTTCACAAAAGGTGATATATTTGGCTTTAAATTTGTAAATACAGTGTTTTCACATTAAAACATGACCAGTAAAGGGCACCTAAAGCAAAAAAAGTGCTCAAAAATGGATTTTCCATGTTGCCATAGGGGAATGCTTATATGGCCTTAACCGCAGTAATGAAAGTGAGTTTTTCCTCATTTCTAACCTAATTTTTGCTCAAATCTACACAAAACTTGATTTCAAGTGCTTATTACTACCATATTTAGGTAAATATAGCCCTCAAAGTTTAATATTTGATATTTTTACTAAATTTTCTACACTTTTTAAAAGATAGGACATAAAAATCAGCCAAAAAGACCAATTTTCCATAATTTGGACCTATAACTTAAAAAAATGCATATTTTGAAGGATTTTTGTAGTGTATTCCTCTCATGGCAAAGTTAACAAGATCTTCAAGTAGTTTAAAGCTTTTTCAAGAAACTTTTCATTTTGCCATGGCTTCCTCTTAAGGCTAAAAACCACTAATTCCACTTCCCATAGGCTTCTATGCTAATTTCACAATATTCAATGGCTTCTCTGGACTTTACCTTAACTTTAACCTGCAGAGGACTATATATCAGCTTGATTCTACATATGTCAGCTCACAATCCTCAGAATGGCATGTGGGGTTAGCAGACTTGCAGTGCAGTACTGGTCACCGGAAGTGAAGGGTCTATAAATAGCATGGGAAATCCCAGTGTTTTCACAAGATAGGGTTATATTTAAAAATCATTATGGAGATTAGGCTTCACATCACAAGAAGCAAAATGCACCTATAAAATGTACAGAAATGTTTTTCCTTTCAGAAACTGTTTAAATTTTTTAAATAAGATGAGAACTTTTTTCACAGCACTATGAGGAACAGGGGTAATTTCTGCGTAGGACTATTTTTGCGTACGTTCCAAATGCTCATTGGTTGAATTGGTGGTCTGTAACCTAAAGAGTCACTTTTTGTCTTAGAAAAAATAAATAACTATACAGGTATCTTCCTACACACATACTGAATGCATTTGCAAAGTTTCAGTGGAATGTGACAAGCACTTTTTTAAATATTTGATTTTTAAATATAGGGTAACCAAGTTGTGCGAGCAAAAAAGTGAAAATATTCTACCATACTGAAATGCATTAAATATTTGCAAAGAACTTTTTCTGACTTTTCAAATAAAAAATATCAATCACAACTTGTTTTTTAACAATATTAATGAAGAAATAATTTTAAAAGTAATCATTTTCTGAGAAATTGGTCTATTTTTAAAAATTTATTTCTGACATGCCTCCCCCTTTTTCTTGATCACATGTCAAAAATCCTAAATCTTTAAATTTTCACAAAAGGTGATATATTTGGCTTTAAATTTGTAAATACAGTGTTTTCACATTAAAACATGACCAGTAAAGGGCACCTAAAGCAAAAAAAGTGCTCAAAAATGGATTTTCCATGTTGCCATAGGGGAATGCTTATATGGCCTTAACCGCAGTAATGAAAGTGAGTTTTTCCTCATTTCTAACCTAATTTTTGCTCAAATCTACACAAAACTTGATTTCAAGTGCTTATTACTACCATATTTAGGTAAATATAGCCCTCAAAGTTTAATATTTGATATTTTTACTAAATTTTCTACACTTTTTAAAAGATAGGACATAAAAATCAGCCAAAAAGACCAATTTTCCATAATTTGGACCTATAACTTAAAAAAATGCATATTTTGAAGGATTTTTGTAGTGTATTCCTCTCATGGCAAAGTTAACAAGATCTTCAAGTAGTTTAAAGCTTTTTCAAGAAACTTTTCATTTTGCCATGGCTTCCTCTTAAGGCTAAAAACCACTAATTCCACTTCCCATAGGCTTCTATGCTAATTTCACAATATTCAATGGCTTCTCTGGACTTTACCTTAACTTTAACCTGCAGAGGACTATATATCAGCTTGATTCTACATATGTCAGCTCACAATCCTCAGAATGGCATGTGGGGTTAGCAGACTTGCAGTGCAGTACTGGTCACCGGAAGTGAAGGGTCTATAAATAGCATGGGAAATCCCAGTGTTTTCACAAGATAGGGTTATATTTAAAAATCATTATGGAGATTAGGCTTCACATCACAAGAAGCAAAATGCACCTATAAAATGTACAGAAATGTTTTTCCTTTCAGAAACTGTTTAAATTTTTTAAATAAGATGAGAACTTTTTTCACAGCACTATGAGGAACAGGGGTAATTTCTGCGTAGGACTATTTTTGCGTACGTTCCAAATGCTCATTGGTTGAATTGGTGGTCTGTAACCTAAAGAGTCACTTTTTGTCTTAGAAAAAATAAATAACTATACAGGTATCTTCCTACACACATACTGAATGCATTTGCAAAGTTTCAGTGGAATGTGACAAGCACTTTTTTAAATATTTGATTTTTAAATATAGGGTAACCAAGTTGTGCGAGCAAAAAAGTGAAAATATTCTACCATACTGAAATGCATTAAATATTTGCAAAGAACTTTTTCTGACTTTTCAAATAAAAAATATCAATCACAACTTGTTTTTTAACAATATTAATGAAGAAATAATTTTAAAAGTAATCATTTTCTGAGAAATTGGTCTATTTTTAAAAATTTATTTCTGACATGCCTCCCCCTTTTTCTTGATCACATGTCAAAAATCCTAAATCTTTAAATTTTCACAAAAGGTGATATATTTGGCTTTAAATTTGTAAATACAGTGTTTTCACATTAAAACATGACCAGTAAAGGGCACCTAAAGCAAAAAAAGTGCTCAAAAATGGATTTTCCATGTTGCCATAGGGGAATGCTTATATGGCCTTAACCGCAGTAATGAAAGTGAGTTTTTCCTCATTTCTAACCTAATTTTTGCTCAAATCTACACAAAACTTGATTTCAAGTGCTTATTACTACCATATTTAGGTAAATATAGCCCTCAAAGTTTAATATTTGATATTTTTACTAAATTTTCTACACTTTTTAAAAGATAGGACATAAAAATCAGCCAAAAAGACCAATTTTCCATAATTTGGACCTATAACTTAAAAAAATGCATATTTTGAAGGATTTTTGTAGTGTATTCCTCTCATGGCAAAGTTAACAAGATCTTCAAGTAGTTTAAAGCTTTTTCAAGAAACTTTTCATTTTGCCATGGCTTCCTCTTAAGGCTAAAAACCACTAATTCCACTTCCCATAGGCTTCTATGCTAATTTCACAATATTCAATGGCTTCTCTGGACTTTACCTTAACTTTAACCTGCAGAGGACTATATATCAGCTTGATTCTACATATGTCAGCTCACAATCCTCAGAATGGCATGTGGGGTTAGCAGACTTGCAGTGCAGTACTGGTCACCGGAAGTGAAGGGTCTATAAATAGCATGGGAAATCCCAGTGTTTTCACAAGATAGGGTTATATTTAAAAATCATTATGGAGATTAGGCTTCACATCACAAGAAGCAAAATGCACCTATAAAATGTACAGAAATGTTTTTCCTTTCAGAAACTGTTTAAATTTTTTAAATAAGATGAGAACTTTTTTCACAGCACTATGAGGAACAGGGGTAATTTCTGCGTAGGACTATTTTTGCGTACGTTCCAAATGCTCATTGGTTGAATTGGTGGTCTGTAACCTAAAGAGTCACTTTTTGTCTTAGAAAAAATAAATAACTATACAGGTATCTTCCTACACACATACTGAATGCATTTGCAAAGTTTCAGTGGAATGTGACAAGCACTTTTTTAAATATTTGATTTTTAAATATAGGGTAACCAAGTTGTGCGAGCAAAAAAGTGAAAATATTCTACCATACTGAAATGCATTAAATATTTGCAAAGAACTTTTTCTGACTTTTCAAATAAAAAATATCAATCACAACTTGTTTTTTAACAATATTAATGAAGAAATAATTTTAAAAGTAATCATTTTCTGAGAAATTGGTCTATTTTTAAAAATTTATTTCTGACATGCCTCCCCCTTTTTCTTGATCACATGTCAAAAATCCTAAATCTTTAAATTTTCACAAAAGGTGATATATTTGGCTTTAAATTTGTAAATACAGTGTTTTCACATTAAAACATGACCAGTAAAGGGCACCTAAAGCAAAAAAAGTGCTCAAAAATGGATTTTCCATGTTGCCATAGGGGAATGCTTATATGGCCTTAACCGCAGTAATGAAAGTGAGTTTTTCCTCATTTCTAACCTAATTTTTGCTCAAATCTACACAAAACTTGATTTCAAGTGCTTATTACTACCATATTTAGGTAAATATAGCCCTCAAAGTTTAATATTTGATATTTTTACTAAATTTTCTACACTTTTTAAAAGATAGGACATAAAAATCAGCCAAAAAGACCAATTTTCCATAATTTGGACCTATAACTTAAAAAAATGCATATTTTGAAGGATTTTTGTAGTGTATTCCTCTCATGGCAAAGTTAACAAGATCTTCAAGTAGTTTAAAGCTTTTTCAAGAAACTTTTCATTTTGCCATGGCTTCCTCTTAAGGCTAAAAACCACTAATTCCACTTCCCATAGGCTTCTATGCTAATTTCACAATATTCAATGGCTTCTCTGGACTTTACCTTAACTTTAACCTGCAGAGGACTATATATCAGCTTGATTCTACATATGTCAGCTCACAATCCTCAGAATGGCATGTGGGGTTAGCAGACTTGCAGTGCAGTACTGGTCACCGGAAGTGAAGGGTCTATAAATAGCATGGGAAATCCCAGTGTTTTCACAAGATAGGGTTATATTTAAAAATCATTATGGAGATTAGGCTTCACATCACAAGAAGCAAAATGCACCTATAAAATGTACAGAAATGTTTTTCCTTTCAGAAACTGTTTAAATTTTTTAAATAAGATGAGAACTTTTTTCACAGCACTATGAGGAACAGGGGTAATTTCTGCGTAGGACTATTTTTGCGTACGTTCCAAATGCTCATTGGTTGAATTGGTGGTCTGTAACCTAAAGAGTCACTTTTTGTCTTAGAAAAAATAAATAACTATACAGGTATCTTCCTACACACATACTGAATGCATTTGCAAAGTTTCAGTGGAATGTGACAAGCACTTTTTTAAATATTTGATTTTTAAATATAGGGTAACCAAGTTGTGCGAGCAAAAAAGTGAAAATATTCTACCATACTGAAATGCATTAAATATTTGCAAAGAACTTTTTCTGACTTTTCAAATAAAAAATATCAATCACAACTTGTTTTTTAACAATATTAATGAAGAAATAATTTTAAAAGTAATCATTTTCTGAGAAATTGGTCTATTTTTAAAAATTTATTTCTGACATGCCTCCCCCTTTTTCTTGATCACATGTCAAAAATCCTAAATCTTTAAATTTTCACAAAAGGTGATATATTTGGCTTTAAATTTGTAAATACAGTGTTTTCACATTAAAACATGACCAGTAAAGGGCACCTAAAGCAAAAAAAGTGCTCAAAAATGGATTTTCCATGTTGCCATAGGGGAATGCTTATATGGCCTTAACCGCAGTAATGAAAGTGAGTTTTTCCTCATTTCTAACCTAATTTTTGCTCAAATCTACACAAAACTTGATTTCAAGTGCTTATTACTACCATATTTAGGTAAATATAGCCCTCAAAGTTTAATATTTGATATTTTTACTAAATTTTCTACACTTTTTAAAAGATAGGACATAAAAATCAGCCAAAAAGACCAATTTTCCATAATTTGGACCTATAACTTAAAAAAATGCATATTTTGAAGGATTTTTGTAGTGTATTCCTCTCATGGCAAAGTTAACAAGATCTTCAAGTAGTTTAAAGCTTTTTCAAGAAACTTTTCATTTTGCCATGGCTTCCTCTTAAGGCTAAAAACCACTAATTCCACTTCCCATAGGCTTCTATGCTAATTTCACAATATTCAATGGCTTCTCTGGACTTTACCTTAACTTTAACCTGCAGAGGACTATATATCAGCTTGATTCTACATATGTCAGCTCACAATCCTCAGAATGGCATGTGGGGTTAGCAGACTTGCAGTGCAGTACTGGTCACCGGAAGTGAAGGGTCTATAAATAGCATGGGAAATCCCAGTGTTTTCACAAGATAGGGTTATATTTAAAAATCATTATGGAGATTAGGCTTCACATCACAAGAAGCAAAATGCACCTATAAAATGTACAGAAATGTTTTTCCTTTCAGAAACTGTTTAAATTTTTTAAATAAGATGAGAACTTTTTTCACAGCACTATGAGGAACAGGGGTAATTTCTGCGTAGGACTATTTTTGCGTACGTTCCAAATGCTCATTGGTTGAATTGGTGGTCTGTAACCTAAAGAGTCACTTTTTGTCTTAGAAAAAATAAATAACTATACAGGTATCTTCCTACACACATACTGAATGCATTTGCAAAGTTTCAGTGGAATGTGACAAGCACTTTTTTAAATATTTGATTTTTAAATATAGGGTAACCAAGTTGTGCGAGCAAAAAAGTGAAAATATTCTACCATACTGAAATGCATTAAATATTTGCAAAGAACTTTTTCTGACTTTTCAAATAAAAAATATCAATCACAACTTGTTTTTTAACAATATTAATGAAGAAATAATTTTAAAAGTAATCATTTTCTGAGAAATTGGTCTATTTTTAAAAATTTATTTCTGACATGCCTCCCCCTTTTTCTTGATCACATGTCAAAAATCCTAAATCTTTAAATTTTCACAAAAGGTGATATATTTGGCTTTAAATTTGTAAATACAGTGTTTTCACATTAAAACATGACCAGTAAAGGGCACCTAAAGCAAAAAAAGTGCTCAAAAATGGATTTTCCATGTTGCCATAGGGGAATGCTTATATGGCCTTAACCGCAGTAATGAAAGTGAGTTTTTCCTCATTTCTAACCTAATTTTTGCTCAAATCTACACAAAACTTGATTTCAAGTGCTTATTACTACCATATTTAGGTAAATATAGCCCTCAAAGTTTAATATTTGATATTTTTACTAAATTTTCTACACTTTTTAAAAGATAGGACATAAAAATCAGCCAAAAAGACCAATTTTCCATAATTTGGACCTATAACTTAAAAAAATGCATATTTTGAAGGATTTTTGTAGTGTATTCCTCTCATGGCAAAGTTAACAAGATCTTCAAGTAGTTTAAAGCTTTTTCAAGAAACTTTTCATTTTGCCATGGCTTCCTCTTAAGGCTAAAAACCACTAATTCCACTTCCCATAGGCTTCTATGCTAATTTCACAATATTCAATGGCTTCTCTGGACTTTACCTTAACTTTAACCTGCAGAGGACTATATATCAGCTTGATTCTACATATGTCAGCTCACAATCCTCAGAATGGCATGTGGGGTTAGCAGACTTGCAGTGCAGTACTGGTCACCGGAAGTGAAGGGTCTATAAATAGCATGGGAAATCCCAGTGTTTTCACAAGATAGGGTTATATTTAAAAATCATTATGGAGATTAGGCTTCACATCACAAGAAGCAAAATGCACCTATAAAATGTACAGAAATGTTTTTCCTTTCAGAAACTGTTTAAATTTTTTAAATAAGATGAGAACTTTTTTCACAGCACTATGAGGAACAGGGGTAATTTCTGCGTAGGACTATTTTTGCGTACGTTCCAAATGCTCATTGGTTGAATTGGTGGTCTGTAACCTAAAGAGTCACTTTTTGTCTTAGAAAAAATAAATAACTATACAGGTATCTTCCTACACACATACTGAATGCATTTGCAAAGTTTCAGTGGAATGTGACAAGCACTTTTTTAAATATTTGATTTTTAAATATAGGGTAACCAAGTTGTGCGAGCAAAAAAGTGAAAATATTCTACCATACTGAAATGCATTAAATATTTGCAAAGAACTTTTTCTGACTTTTCAAATAAAAAATATCAATCACAACTTGTTTTTTAACAATATTAATGAAGAAATAATTTTAAAAGTAATCATTTTCTGAGAAATTGGTCTATTTTTAAAAATTTATTTCTGACATGCCTCCCCCTTTTTCTTGATCACATGTCAAAAATCCTAAATCTTTAAATTTTCACAAAAGGTGATATATTTGGCTTTAAATTTGTAAATACAGTGTTTTCACATTAAAACATGACCAGTAAAGGGCACCTAAAGCAAAAAAAGTGCTCAAAAATGGATTTTCCATGTTGCCATAGGGGAATGCTTATATGGCCTTAACCGCAGTAATGAAAGTGAGTTTTTCCTCATTTCTAACCTAATTTTTGCTCAAATCTACACAAAACTTGATTTCAAGTGCTTATTACTACCATATTTAGGTAAATATAGCCCTCAAAGTTTAATATTTGATATTTTTACTAAATTTTCTACACTTTTTAAAAGATAGGACATAAAAATCAGCCAAAAAGACCAATTTTCCATAATTTGGACCTATAACTTAAAAAAATGCATATTTTGAAGGATTTTTGTAGTGTATTCCTCTCATGGCAAAGTTAACAAGATCTTCAAGTAGTTTAAAGCTTTTTCAAGAAACTTTTCATTTTGCCATGGCTTCCTCTTAAGGCTAAAAACCACTAATTCCACTTCCCATAGGCTTCTATGCTAATTTCACAATATTCAATGGCTTCTCTGGACTTTACCTTAACTTTAACCTGCAGAGGACTATATATCAGCTTGATTCTACATATGTCAGCTCACAATCCTCAGAATGGCATGTGGGGTTAGCAGACTTGCAGTGCAGTACTGGTCACCGGAAGTGAAGGGTCTATAAATAGCATGGGAAATCCCAGTGTTTTCACAAGATAGGGTTATATTTAAAAATCATTATGGAGATTAGGCTTCACATCACAAGAAGCAAAATGCACCTATAAAATGTACAGAAATGTTTTTCCTTTCAGAAACTGTTTAAATTTTTTAAATAAGATGAGAACTTTTTTCACAGCACTATGAGGAACAGGGGTAATTTCTGCGTAGGACTATTTTTGCGTACGTTCCAAATGCTCATTGGTTGAATTGGTGGTCTGTAACCTAAAGAGTCACTTTTTGTCTTAGAAAAAATAAATAACTATACAGGTATCTTCCTACACACATACTGAATGCATTTGCAAAGTTTCAGTGGAATGTGACAAGCACTTTTTTAAATATTTGATTTTTAAATATAGGGTAACCAAGTTGTGCGAGCAAAAAAGTGAAAATATTCTACCATA
The DNA here is from genome assembly GCA_037379345.1 of Perna viridis. NCBI lineage: Eukaryota > Metazoa > Mollusca > Bivalvia > Mytilida > Mytilidae > Perna > Perna viridis. Next base: position 38,997,076 of record CM074512.1, on the reverse strand, counting down.
CTGAAATGCATTAAATATTTGCAAAGAACTTTTTCTGACTTTTCAAATAAAAAATATCAATCACAACTTGTTTTTTAACAATATTAATGAAGAAATAATTTTAAAAGTAATCATTTTCTGAGAAATTGGTCTATTTTTAAAAATTTATTTCTGACATGCCTCCCCCTTTTTCTTGATCACATGTCAAAAATCCTAAATCTTTAAATTTTCACAAAAGGTGATATATTTGGCTTTAAATTTGTAAATACAGTGTTTTCACATTAAAACATGACCAGTAAAGGGCACCTAAAGCAAAAAAAGTGCTCAAAAATGGATTTTCCATGTTGCCATAGGGGAATGCTTATATGGCCTTAACCGCAGTAATGAAAGTGAGTTTTTCCTCATTTCTAACCTAATTTTTGCTCAAATCTACACAAAACTTGATTTCAAGTGCTTATTACTACCATATTTAGGTAAATATAGCCCTCAAAGTTTAATATTTGATATTTTTACTAAATTTTCTACACTTTTTAAAAGATAGGACATAAAAATCAGCCAAAAAGACCAATTTTCCATAATTTGGACCTATAACTTAAAAAAATGCATATTTTGAAGGATTTTTGTAGTGTATTCCTCTCATGGCAAAGTTAACAAGATCTTCAAGTAGTTTAAAGCTTTTTCAAGAAACTTTTCATTTTGCCATGGCTTCCTCTTAAGGCTAAAAACCACTAATTCCACTTCCCATAGGCTTCTATGCTAATTTCACAATATTCAATGGCTTCTCTGGACTTTACCTTAACTTTAACCTGCAGATGACTATATATCAGCATGATTCTACATATGTCAGCTCACAATCCTCAGAATGGCATGTGGGGTTAGCAGACTTGCAGTGCAGTACTGGTCACCGGAAGTGAAGGGTCTATAAATAGCATGGGAAATCCCAGTGTTTTCACAAGATAGGGTTATATTTAAAAATCATTATGGAGATTAGGCTTCACATCACAAGAAGCAAAATGCACCTATAAAATGTACAGAAATGTTTTTCCTTTCAGAAACTGTTTAAATTTTTTAAATAAGATGAGAACTTTTTTCACAGCACTATGAGGAACAGGGGTAATTTCTGCGTAGGACTATTTTTGCGTACGTTCCAAATGCTCATTGGTTGAATTGGTGGTCTGTAACCTAAAGAGTCACTTTTTGTCTTAGAAAAAATAAATAACTATACAGGTATCTTCCTACACACATACTGAATGCATTTGCAAAGTTTCAGTGGAATGTGACAAGCACTTTTTTAAATATTTGATTTTTAAATATAGGGTAACCAAGTTGTGCGAGCAAAAAAGTGAAAATATTCTACCATACTGAAATGCATTAAATATTTGCAAAGAACTTTTTCTGACTTTTCAAATAAAAAATATCAATCACAACTTGTTTTTTAACAATATTAATGAAGAAATAATTTTAAAAGTAATCATTTTCTGAGAAATTGGTCTATTTTTAAAAATTTATTTCTGACATGCCTCCCCCTTTTTCTTGATCACATGTCAAAAATCCTAAATCTTTAAATTTTCACAAAAGGTGATATATTTGGCTTTAAATTTGTAAATACAGTGTTTTCACATTAAAACATGACCAGTAAAGGGCACCTAAAGCAAAAAAAGTGCTCAAAAATGGATTTTCCATGTTGCCATAGGGGAATGCTTATATGGCCTTAACCGCAGTAATGAAAGTGAGTTTTTCCTCATTTCTAACCTAATTTTTGCTCAAATCTACACAAAACTTGATTTCAAGTGCTTATTACTACCATATTTAGGTAAATATAGCCCTCAAAGTTTAATATTTGATATTTTTACTAAATTTTCTACACTTTTTAAAAGATAGGACATAAAATTCAGCCAAAAAGACCAATTTTCCATAATTTGGACCTATAACTTAAAAAAATGCATATTTTGAAGGATTTTTGTAGTGTATTCCTCTCATGGCAAAGTTAACAAGATCTTCAAGTAGTTTAAAGCTTTTTCAAGAAACTTTTCATTTTGCCATGGCTTCCTCTTAAGGCTAAAAACCACTAATTCCACTTCCCATAGGCTTCTATGCTAATTTCACAATATTCAATGGCTTCTCTGGACTTTACCTTAACTTTAACCTGCAGATGACTATATATCAGCATGATTCTACATATGTCAGCTCACAATCCTCAGAATGGCATGTGGGGTTAGCAGACTTGCAGTGCAGTACTGGTCACCGGAAGTGAAGGGTCTATAAATAGCATGGGAAATCCCAGTGTTTTCACAAGATAGGGTTATATTTAAAAATCATTATGGAGATTAGGCTTCACATCACAAGAAGCAAAATGCACCTATAAAATGTACAGAAATGTTTTTCCTTTCAGAAACTGTTTAAATTTTTTAAATAAGATGAGAACTTTTTTCACAGCACTATGAGGAACAGGGGTAATTTCTGCGTAGGACTATTTTTGCGTACGTTCCAAATGCTCATTGGTTGAATTGGTGGTCTGTAACCTAAAGAGTCACTTTTTGTCTTAGAAAAAATAAATAACTATACAGGTATCTTCCTACACACATACTGAATGCATTTGCAAAGTTTCAGTGGAATGTGACAAGCACTTTTTTAAATATTTGATTTTTAAATATAGGGTAACCAAGTTGTGCGAGCAAAAAAGTGAAAATATTCTACCATACTGAAATGCATTAAATATTTGCAAAGAACTTTTTCTGACTTTTCAAATAAAAAATATCAATCACAACTTGTTTTTTAACAATATTAATGAAGAAATAATTTTAAAAGTAATCATTTTCTGAGAAATTGGTCTATTTTTAAAAATTTATTTCTGACATGCCTCCCCCTTTTTCTTGATCACATGTCAAAAATCCTAAATCTTTAAATTTTCACAAAAGGTGATATATTTGGCTTTAAATTTGTAAATACAGTGTTTTCACATTAAAACATGACCAGTAAAGGGCACCTAAAGCAAAAAAAGTGCTCAAAAATGGATTTTCCATGTTGCCATAGGGGAATGCTTATATGGCCTTAACCGCAGTAATGAAAGTGAGTTTTTCCTCATTTCTAACCTAATTTTTGCTCAAATCTACACAAAACTTGATTTCAAGTGCTTATTACTACCATATTTAGGTAAATATAGCCCTCAAAGTTTAATATTTGATATTTTTACTAAATTTTCTACACTTTTTAAAAGATAGGACATAAAAATCAGCCAAAAAGACCAATTTTCCATAATTTGGACCTATAACTTAAAAAAATGCATATTTTGAAGGATTTTTGTAGTGTATTCCTCTCATGGCAAAGTTAACAAGATCTTCAAGTAGTTTAAAGCTTTTTCAAGAAACTTTTCATTTTGCCATGGCTTCCTCTTAAGGCTAAAAACCACTAATTCCACTTCCCATAGGCTTCTATGCTAATTTCACAATATTCAATGGCTTCTCTGGACTTTACCTTAACTTTAACCTGCAGATGACTATATATCAGCATGATTCTACATATGTCAGCTCACAATCCTCAGAATGGCATGTGGGGTTAGCAGACTTGCAGTGCAGTACTGGTCACCGGAAGTGAAGGGTCTATAAATAGCATGGGAAATCCCAGTGTTTTCACAAGATAGGGTTATATTTAAAAATCATTATGGAGATTAGGCTTCACATCACAAGAAGCAAAATGCACCTATAAAATGTACAGAAATGTTTTTCCTTTCAGAAACTGTTTAAATTTTTTAAATAAGATGAGAACTTTTTTCACAGCACTATGAGGAACAGGGGTAATTTCTGCGTAGGACTATTTTTGCGTACGTTCCAAATGCTCATTGGTTGAATTGGTGGTCTGTAACCTAAAGAGTCACTTTTTGTCTTAGAAAAAATAAATAACTATACAGGTATCTTCCTACACACATACTGAATGCATTTGCAAAGTTTCAGTGGAATGTGACAAGCACTTTTTTAAATATTTGATTTTTAAATATAGGGTAACCAAGTTGTGCGAGCAAAAAAGTGAAAATATTCTACCATACTGAAATGCATTAAATATTTGCAAAGAACTTTTTCTGACTTTTCAAATAAAAAATATCAATCACAACTTGTTTTTTAACAATATTAATGAAGAAATAATTTTAAAAGTAATCATTTTCTGAGAAATTGGTCTATTTTTAAAAATTTATTTCTGACATGCCTCCCCCTTTTTCTTGATCACATGTCAAAAATCCTAAATCTTTAAATTTTCACAAAAGGTGATATATTTGGCTTTAAATTTGTAAATACAGTGTTTTCACATTAAAACATGACCAGTAAAGGGCACCTAAAGCAAAAAAAGTGCTCAAAAATGGATTTTCCATGTTGCCATAGGGGAATGCTTATATGGCCTTAACCGCAGTAATGAAAGTGAGTTTTTCCTCATTTCTAACCTAATTTTTGCTCAAATCTACACAAAACTTGATTTCAAGTGCTTATTACTACCATATTTAGGTAAATATAGCCCTCAAAGTTTAATATTTGATATTTTTACTAAATTTTCTACACTTTTTAAAAGATAGGACATAAAAATCAGCCAAAAAGACCAATTTTCCATAATTTGGACCTATAACTTAAAAAAATGCATATTTTGAAGGATTTTTGTAGTGTATTCCTCTCATGGCAAAGTTAACAAGATCTTCAAGTAGTTTAAAGCTTTTTCAAGAAACTTTTCATTTTGCCATGGCTTCCTCTTAAGGCTAAAAACCACTAATTCCACTTCCCATAGGCTTCTATGCTAATTTCACAATATTCAATGGCTTCTCTGGACTTTACCTTAACTTTAACCTGCAGATGACTATATATCAGCATGATTCTACATATGTCAGCTCACAATCCTCAGAATGGCATGTGGGGTTAGCAGACTTGCAGTGCAGTACTGGTCACCGGAAGTGAAGGGTCTATAAATAGCATGGGAAATCCCAGTGTTTTCACAAGATAGGGTTATATTTAAAAATCATTATGGAGATTAGGCTTCACATCACAAGAAGCAAAATGCACCTATAAAATGTACAGAAATGTTTTTCCTTTCAGAAACTGTTTAAATTTTTTAAATAAGATGAGAACTTTTTTCACAGCACTATGAGGAACAGGGGTAATTTCTGCGTAGGACTATTTTTGCGTACGTTCCAAATGCTCATTGGTTGAATTGGTGGTCTGTAACCTAAAGAGTCACTTTTTGTCTTAGAAAAAATAAATAACTATACAGGTATCTTCCTACACACATACTGAATGCATTTGCAAAGTTTCAGTGGAATGTGACAAGCACTTTTTTAAATATTTGATTTTTAAATATAGGGTAACCAAGTTGTGCGAGCAAAAAAGTGAAAATATTCTACCATACTGAAATGCATTAAATATTTGCAAAGAACTTTTTCTGACTTTTCAAATAAAAAATATCAATCACAACTTGTTTTTTAACAATATTAATGAAGAAATAATTTTAAAAGTAATCATTTTCTGAGAAATTGGTCTATTTTTAAAAATTTATTTCTGACATGCCTCCCCCTTTTTCTTGATCACATGTCAAAAATCCTAAATCTTTAAATTTTCACAAAAGGTGATATATTTGGCTTTAAATTTGTAAATACAGTGTTTTCACATTAAAACATGACCAGTAAAGGGCACCTAAAGCAAAAAAAGTGCTCAAAAATGGATTTTCCATGTTGCCATAGGGGAATGCTTATATGGCCTTAACCGCAGTAATGAAAGTGAGTTTTTCCTCATTTCTAACCTAATTTTTGCTCAAATCTACACAAAACTTGATTTCAAGTGCTTATTACTACCATATTTAGGTAAATATAGCCCTCAAAGTTTAATATTTGATATTTTTACTAAATTTTCTACACTTTTTAAAAGATAGGACATAAAAATCAGCCAAAAAGACCAATTTTCCATAATTTGGACCTATAACTTAAAAAAATGCATATTTTGAAGGATTTTTGTAGTGTATTCCTCTCATGGCAAAGTTAACAAGATCTTCAAGTAGTTTAAAGCTTTTTCAAGAAACTTTTCATTTTGCCATGGCTTCCTCTTAAGGCTAAAAACCACTAATTCCACTTCCCATAGGCTTCTATGCTAATTTCACAATATTCAATGGCTTCTCTGGACTTTACCTTAACTTTAACCTGCAGATGACTATATATCAGCATGATTCTACATATGTCAGCTCACAATCCTCAGAATGGCATGTGGGGTTAGCAGACTTGCAGTGCAGTACTGGTCACCGGAAGTGAAGGGTCTATAAATAGCATGGGAAATCCCAGTGTTTTCACAAGATAGGGTTATATTTAAAAATCATTATGGAGATTAGGCTTCACATCACAAGAAGCAAAATGCACCTATAAAATGTACAGAAATGTTTTTCCTTTCAGAAACTGTTTAAATTTTTTAAATAAGATGAGAACTTTTTTCACAGCACTATGAGGAACAGGGGTAATTTCTGCGTAGGACTATTTTTGCGTACGTTCCAAATGCTCATTGGTTGAATTGGTGGTCTGTAACCTAAAGAGTCACTTTTTGTCTTAGAAAAAATAAATAACTATACAGGTATCTTCCTACACACATACTGAATGCATTTGCAAAGTTTCAGTGGAATGTGACAAGCACTTTTTTAAATATTTGATTTTTAAATATAGGGTAACCAAGTTGTGCGAGCAAAAAAGTGAAAATATTCTACCATACTGAAATGCATTAAATATTTGCAAAGAACTTTTTCTGACTTTTCAAATAAAAAATATCAATCACAACTTGTTTTTTAACAATATTAATGAAGAAATAATTTTAAAAGTAATCATTTTCTGAGAAATTGGTCTATTTTTAAAAATTTATTTCTGACATGCCTCCCCCTTTTTCTTGATCACATGTCAAAAATCCTAAATCTTTAAATTTTCACAAAAGGTGATATATTTGGCTTTAAATTTGTAAATACAGTGTTTTCACATTAAAACATGACCAGTAAAGGGCACCTAAAGCAAAAAAAGTGCTCAAAAATGGATTTTCCATGTTGCCATAGGGGAATGCTTATATGGCCTTAACCGCAGTAATGAAAGTGAGTTTTTCCTCATTTCTAACCTAATTTTTGCTCAAATCTACACAAAACTTGATTTCAAGTGCTTATTACTACCATATTTAGGTAAATATAGCCCTCAAAGTTTAATATTTGATATTTTTACTAAATTTTCTACACTTTTTAAAAGATAGGACATAAAAATCAGCCAAAAAGACCAATTTTCCATAATTTGGACCTATAACTTAAAAAAATGCATATTTTGAAGGATTTTTGTAGTGTATTCCTCTCATGGCAAAGTTAACAAGATCTTCAAGTAGTTTAAAGCTTTTTCAAGAAACTTTTCATTTTGCCATGGCTTCCTCTTAAGGCTAAAAACCACTAATTCCACTTCCCATAGGCTTCTATGCTAATTTCACAATATTCAATGGCTTCTCTGGACTTTACCTTAACTTTAACCTGCAGATGACTATATATCAGCATGATTCTACATATGTCAGCTCACAATCCTCAGAATGGCATGTGGGGTTAGCAGACTTGCAGTGCAGTACTGGTCACCGGAAGTGAAGGGTCTATAAATAGCATGGGAAATCCCAGTGTTTTCACAAGATAGGGTTATATTTAAAAATCATTATGGAGATTAGGCTTCACATCACAAGAAGCAAAATGCACCTATAAAATGTACAGAAATGTTTTTCCTTTCAGAAACTGTTTAAATTTTTTAAATAAGATGAGAACTTTTTTCACAGCACTATGAGGAACAGGGGTAATTTCTGCGTAGGACTATTTTTGCGTACGTTCCAAATGCTCATTGGTTGAATTGGTGGTCTGTAACCTAAAGAGTCACTTTTTGTCTTAGAAAAAATAAATAACTATACAGGTATCTTCCTACACACATACTGAATGCATTTGCAAAGTTTCAGTGGAATGTGACAAGCACTTTTTTAAATATTTGATTTTTAAATATAGGGTAACCAAGTTGTGCGAGCAAAAAAGTGAAAATATTCTACCATACTGAAATGCATTAAATATTTGCAAAGAACTTTTTCTGACTTTTCAAATAAAAAATATCAATCACAACTTGTTTTTTAACAATATTAATGAAGAAATAATTTTAAAAGTAATCATTTTCTGAGAAATTGGTCTATTTTTAAAAATTTATTTCTGACATGCCTCCCCCTTTTTCTTGATCACATGTCAAAAATCCTAAATCTTTAAATTTTCACAAAAGGTGATATATTTGGCTTTAAATTTGTAAATACAGTGTTTTCACATTAAAACATGACCAGTAAAGGGCACCTAAAGCAAAAAAAGTGCTCAAAAATGGATTTTCCATGTTGCCATAGGGGAATGCTTATATGGCCTTAACCGCAGTAATGAAAGTGAGTTTTTCCTCATTTCTAACCTAATTTTTGCTCAAATCTACACAAAACTTGATTTCAAGTGCTTATTACTACCATATTTAGGTAAATATAGCCCTCAAAGTTTAATATTTGATATTTTTACTAAATTTTCTACACTTTTTAAAAGATAGGACATAAAAATCAGCCAAAAAGACCAATTTTCCATAATTTGGACCTATAACTTAAAAAAATGCATATTTTGAAGGATTTTTGTAGTGTATTCCTCTCATGGCAAAGTTAACAAGATCTTCAAGTAGTTTAAAGCTTTTTCAAGAAACTTTTCATTTTGCCATGGCTTCCTCTTAAGGCTAAAAACCACTAATTCCACTTCCCATAGGCTTCTATGCTAATTTCACAATATTCAATGGCTTCTCTGGACTTTACCTTAACTTTAACCTGCAGATGACTATATATCAGCATGATTCTACATATGTCAGCTCACAATCCTCAGAATGGCATGTGGGGTTAGCAGACTTGCAGTGCAGTACTGGTCACCGGAAGTGAAGGGTCTATAAATAGCATGGGAAATCCCAGTGTTTTCACAAGATAGGGTTATATTTAAAAATCATTATGGAGATTAGGCTTCACATCACAAGAAGCAAAATGCACCTATAAAATGTACAGAAATGTTTTTCCTTTCAGAAACTGTTTAAATTTTTTAAATAAGATGAGAACTTTTTTCACAGCACTATGAGGAACAGGGGTAATTTCTGCGTAGGACTATTTTTGCGTACGTTCCAAATGCTCATTGGTTGAATTGGTGGTCTGTAACCTAAAGAGTCACTTTTTGTCTTAGAAAAAATAAATAACTATACAGGTATCTTCCTACACACATACTGAATGCATTTGCAAAGTTTCAGTGGAATGTGACAAGCACTTTTTTAAATATTTGATTTTTAAATATAGGGTAACCAAGTTGTGCGAGCAAAAAAGTGAAAATATTCTACCATACTGAAATGCATTAAATATTTGCAAAGAACTTTTTCTGACTTTTCAAATAAAAAATATCAATCACAACTTGTTTTTTAACAATATTAATGAAGAAATAATTTTAAAAGTAATCATTTTCTGAGAAATTGGTCTATTTTTAAAAATTTATTTCTGACATGCCTCCCCCTTTTTCTTGATCACATGTCAAAAATCCTAAATCTTTAAATTTTCACAAAAGGTGATATATTTGGCTTTAAATTTGTAAATACAGTGTTTTCACATTAAAACATGACCAGTAAAGGGCACCTAAAGCAAAAAAAGTGCTCAAAAATGGATTTTCCATGTTGCCATAGGGGAATGCTTATATGGCCTTAACCGCAGTAATGAAAGTGAGTTTTTCCTCATTTCTAACCTAATTTTTGCTCAAATCTACACAAAACTTGATTTCAAGTGCTTATTACTACCATATTTAGGTAAATATAGCCCTCAAAGTTTAATATTTGATATTTTTACTAAATTTTCTACACTTTTTAAAAGATAGGACATAAAAATCAGCCAAAAAGACCAATTTTCCATAATTTGGACCTATAACTTAAAAAAATGCATATTTTGAAGGATTTTTGTAGTGTATTCCTCTCATGGCAAAGTTAACAAGATCTTCAAGTAGTTTAAAGCTTTTTCAAGAAACTTTTCATTTTGCCATGGCTTCCTCTTAAGGCTAAAAACCACTAATTCCACTTCCCATAGGCTTCTATGCTAATTTCACAATATTCAATGGCTTCTCTGGACTTTACCTTAACTTTAACCTGCAGATGACTATATATCAGCATGATTCTACATATGTCAGCTCACAATCCTCAGAATGGCATGTGGGGTTAGCAGACTTGCAGTGCAGTACTGGTCACCGGAAGTGAAGGGTCTATAAATAGCATGGGAAATCCCAGTGTTTTCACAAGATAGGGTTATATTTAAAAATCATTATGGAGATTAGGCTTCACATCACAAGAAGCAAAATGCACCTATAAAATGTACAGAAATGTTTTTCCTTTCAGAAACTGTTTAAATTTTTTAAATAAGATGAGAACTTTTTTCACAGCACTATGAGGAACAGGGGTAATTTCTGCGTAGGACTATTTTTGCGTACGTTCCAAATGCTCATTGGTTGAATTGGTGGTCTGTAACCTAAAGAGTCACTTTTTGTCTTAGAAAAAATAAATAACTATACAGGTATCTTCCTACACACATACTGAATGCATTTGCAAAGTTTCAGTGGAATGTGACAAGCACTTTTTTAAATATTTGATTTTTAAATATAGGGTAACCAAGTTGTGCGAGCAAAAAAGTGAAAATATTCTACCATACTGAAATGCATTAAATATTTGCAAAGAACTTTTTCTGACTTTTCAAATAAAAAATATCAATCACAACTTGTTTTTTAACAATATTAATGAAGAAATAATTTTAAAAGTAATCATTTTCTGAGAAATTGGTCTATTTTTAAAAATTTATTTCTGACATGCCTCCCCCTTTTTCTTGATCACATGTCAAAAATCCTAAATCTTTAAATTTTCACAAAAGGTGATATATTTGGCTTTAAATTTGTAAATACAGTGTTTTCACATTAAAACATGACCAGTAAAGGGCACCTAAAGCAAAAAAAGTGCTCAAAAATGGATTTTCCATGTTGCCATAGGGGAATGCTTATATGGCCTTAACCGCAGTAATGAAAGTGAGTTTTTCCTCATTTCTAACCTAATTTTTGCTCAAATCTACACAAAACTTGATTTCAAGTGCTTATTACTACCATATTTAGGTAAATATAGCCCTCAAAGTTTAATATTTGATATTTTTACTAAATTTTCTACACTTTTTAAAAGATAGGACATAAAAATCAGCCAAAAAGACCAATTTTCCATAATTTGGACCTATAACTTAAAAAAATGCATATTTTGAAGGATTTTTGTAGTGTATTCCTCTCATGGCAAAGTTAACAAGATCTTCAAGTAGTTTAAAGCTTTTTCAAGAAACTTTTCATTTTGCCATGGCTTCCTCTTAAGGCTAAAAACCACTAATTCCACTTCCCATAGGCTTCTATGCTAATTTCACAATATTCAATGGCTTCTCTGGACTTTACCTTAACTTTAACCTGCAGATGACTATATATCAGCATGATTCTACATATGTCAGCTCACAATCCTCAGAATGGCATGTGGGGTTAGCAGACTTGCAGTGCAGTACTGGTCACCGGAAGTGAAGGGTCTATAAATAGCATGGGAAATCCCAGTGTTTTCACAAGATAGGGTTATATTTAAAAATCATTATGGAGATTAGGCTTCACATCACAAGAAGCAAAATGCACCTATAAAATGTACAGAAATGTTTTTCCTTTCAGAAACTGTTTAAATTTTTTAAATAAGATGAGAACTTTTTTCACAGCACTATGAGGAACAGGGGTAATTTCTGCGTAGGACTATTTTTGCGTACGTTCCAAATGCTCATTGGTTGAATTGGTGGTCTGTAACCTAAAGAGTCACTTTTTGTCTTAGAAAAAATAAATAACTATACAGGTATCTTCCTACACACATACTGAATGCATTTGCAAAGTTTCAGTGGAATGTGACAAGCACTTTTTTAAATATTTGATTTTTAAATATAGGGTAACCAAGTTGTGCGAGCAAAAAAGTGAAAATATTCTACCATACTGAAATGCATTAAATATTTGCAAAGAACTTTTTCTGACTTTTCAAATAAAAAATATCAATCACAACTTGTTTTTTAACAATATTAATGAAGAAATAATTTTAAAAGTAATCATTTTCTGAGAAATTGGTCTATTTTTAAAAATTTATTTCTGACATGCCTCCCCCTTTTTCTTGATCACATGTCAAAAATCCTAAATCTTTAAATTTTCACAAAAGGTGATATATTTGGCTTTAAATTTGTAAATACAGTGTTTTCACATTAAAACATGACCAGTAAAGGGCACCTAAAGCAAAAAAAGTGCTCAAAAATGGATTTTCCATGTTGCCATAGGGGAATGCTTATATGGCCTTAACCGCAGTAATGAAAGTGAGTTTTTCCTCATTTCTAACCTAATTTTTGCTCAAATCTACACAAAACTTGATTTCAAGTGCTTATTACTACCATATTTAGGTAAATATAGCCCTCAAAGTTTAATATTTGATATTTTTACTAAATTTTCTACACTTTTTAAAAGATAGGACATAAAAATCAGCCAAAAAGACCAATTTTCCATAATTTGGACCTATAACTTAAAAAAATGCATATTTTGAAGGATTTTTGTAGTGTATTCCTCTCATGGCAAAGTTAACAAGATCTTCAAGTAGTTTAAAGCTTTTTCAAGAAACTTTTCATTTTGCCATGGCTTCCTCTTAAGGCTAAAAACCACTAATTCCACTTCCCATAGGCTTCTATGCTAATTTCACAATATTCAATGGCTTCTCTGGACTTTACCTTAACTTTAACCTGCAGATGACTATATATCAGCATGATTCTACATATGTCAGCTCACAATCCTCAGAATGGCATGTGGGGTTAGCAGACTTGCAGTGCAGTACTGGTCACCGGAAGTGAAGGGTCTATAAATAGCATGGGAAATCCCAGTGTTTTCACAAGATAGGGTTATATTTAAAAATCATTATGGAGATTAGGCTTCACATCACAAGAAGCAAAATGCACCTATAAAATGTACAGAAATGTTTTTCCTTTCAGAAACTGTTTAAATTTTTTAAATAAGATGAGAACTTTTTTCACAGCACTATGAGGAACAGGGGTAATTTCTGCGTAGGACTATTTTTGCGTACGTTCCAAATGCTCATTGGTTGAATTGGTGGTCTGTAACCTAAAGAGTCACTTTTTGTCTTAGAAAAAATAAATAACTATACAGGTATCTTCCTACACACATACTGAATGCATTTGCAAAGTTTCAGTGGAATGTGACAAGCACTTTTTTAAATATTTGATTTTTAAATATAGGGTAACCAAGTTGTGCGAGCAAAAAAGTGAAAATATTCTACCATACTGAAATGCATTAAATATTTGCAAAGAACTTTTTCTGACTTTTCAAATAAAAAATATCAATCACAACTTGTTTTTTAACAATATTAATGAAGAAATAATTTTAAAAGTAATCATTTTCTGAGAAATTGGTCTATTTTTAAAAATTTATTTCTGACATGCCTCCCCCTTTTTCTTGATCACATGTCAAAAATCCTAAATCTTTAAATTTTCACAAAAGGTGATATATTTGGCTTTAAATTTGTAAATACAGTGTTTTCACATTAAAACATGACCAGTAAAGGGCACCTAAAGCAAAAAAAGTGCTCAAAAATGGATTTTCCATGTTGCCATAGGGGAATGCTTATATGGCCTTAACCGCAGTAATGAAAGTGAGTTTTTCCTCATTTCTAACCTAATTTTTGCTCAAATCTACACAAAACTTGATTTCAAGTGCTTATTACTACCATATTTAGGTAAATATAGCCCTCAAAGTTTAATATTTGATATTTTTACTAAATTTTCTACACTTTTTAAAAGATAGGACATAAAAATCAGCCAAAAAGACCAATTTTCCATAATTTGGACCTATAACTTAAAAAAATGCATATTTTGAAGGATTTTTGTAGTGTATTCCTCTCATGGCAAAGTTAACAAGATCTTCAAGTAGTTTAAAGCTTTTTCAAGAAACTTTTCATTTTGCCATGGCTTCCTCTTAAGGCTAAAAACCACTAATTCCACTTCCCATAGGCTTCTATGCTAATTTCACAATATTCAATGGCTTCTCTGGACTTTACCTTAACTTTAACCTGCAGATGACTATATATCAGCATGATTCTACATATGTCAGCTCACAATCCTCAGAATGGCATGTGGGGTTAGCAGACTTGCAGTGCAGTACTGGTCACCGGAAGTGAAGGGTCTATAAATAGCATGGGAAATCCCAGTGTTTTCACAAGATAGGGTTATATTTAAAAATCATTATGGAGATTAGGCTTCACATCACAAGAAGCAAAATGCACCTATAAAATGTACAGAAATGTTTTTCCTTTCAGAAACTGTTTAAATTTTTTAAATAAGATGAGAACTTTTTTCACAGCACTATGAGGAACAGGGGTAATTTCTGCGTAGGACTATTTTTGCGTACGTTCCAAATGCTCATTGGTTGAATTGGTGGTCTGTAACCTAAAGAGTCACTTTTTGTCTTAGAAAAAATAAATAACTATACAGGTATCTTCCTACACACATACTGAATGCATTTGCAAAGTTTCAGTGGAATGTGACAAGCACTTTTTTAAATATTTGATTTTTAAATATAGGGTAACCAAGTTGTGCGAGCAAAAAAGTGAAAATATTCTACCATACTGAAATGCATTAAATATTTGCAAAGAACTTTTTCTGACTTTTCAAATAAAAAATATCAATCACAACTTGTTTTTTAACAATATTAATGAAGAAATAATTTTAAAAGTAATCATTTTCTGAGAAATTGGTCTATTTTTAAAAATTTATTTCTGACATGCCTCCCCCTTTTTCTTGATCACATGTCAAAAATCCTAAATCTTTAAATTTTCACAAAAGGTGATATATTTGGCTTTAAATTTGTAAATACAGTGTTTTCACATTAAAACATGACCAGTAAAGGGCACCTAAAGCAAAAAAAGTGCTCAAAAATGGATTTTCCATGTTGCCATAGGGGAATGCTTATATGGCCTTAACCGCAGTAATGAAAGTGAGTTTTTCCTCATTTCTAACCTAATTTTTGCTCAAATCTACACAAAACTTGATTTCAAGTGCTTATTACTACCATATTTAGGTAAATATAGCCCTCAAAGTTTAATATTTGATATTTTTACTAAATTTTCTACACTTTTTAAAAGATAGGACATAAAAATCAGCCAAAAAGACCAATTTTCCATAATTTGGACCTATAACTTAAAAAAATGCATATTTTGAAGGATTTTTGTAGTGTATTCCTCTCATGGCAAAGTTAACAAGATCTTCAAGTAGTTTAAAGCTTTTTCAAGAAACTTTTCATTTTGCCATGGCTTCCTCTTAAGGCTAAAAACCACTAATTCCACTTCCCATAGGCTTCTATGCTAATTTCACAATATTCAATGGCTTCTCTGGACTTTACCTTAACTTTAACCTGCAGATGACTATATATCAGCATGATTCTACATATGTCAGCTCACAATCCTCAGAATGGCATGTGGGGTTAGCAGACTTGCAGTGCAGTACTGGTCACCGGAAGTGAAGGGTCTATAAATAGCATGGGAAATCCCAGTGTTTTCACAAGATAGGGTTATATTTAAAAATCATTATGGAGATTAGGCTTCACATCACAAGAAGCAAAATGCACCTATAAAATGTACAGAAATGTTTTTCCTTTCAGAAACTGTTTAAATTTTTTAAATAAGATGAGAACTTTTTTCACAGCACTATGAGGAACAGGGGTAATTTCTGCGTAGGACTATTTTTGCGTACGTTCCAAATGCTCATTGGTTGAATTGGTGGTCTGTAACCTAAAGAGTCACTTTTTGTCTTAGAAAAAATAAATAACTATACAGGTATCTTCCTACACACATACTGAATGCATTTGCAAAGTTTCAGTGGAATGTGACAAGCACTTTTTTAAATATTTGATTTTTAAATATAGGGTAACCAAGTTGTGCGAGCAAAAAAGTGAAAATATTCTACCATACTGAAATGCATTAAATATTTGCAAAGAACTTTTTCTGACTTTTCAAATAAAAAATATCAATCACAACTTGTTTTTTAACAATATTAATGAAGAAATAATTTTAAAAGTAATCATTTTCTGAGAAATTGGTCTATTTTTAAAAATTTATTTCTGACATGCCTCCCCCTTTTTCTTGATCACATGTCAAAAATCCTAAATCTTTAAATTTTCACAAAAGGTGATATATTTGGCTTTAAATTTGTAAATACAGTGTTTTCACATTAAAACATGACCAGTAAAGGGCACCTAAAGCAAAAAAAGTGCTCAAAAATGGATTTTCCATGTTGCCATAGGGGAATGCTTATATGGCCTTAACCGCAGTAATGAAAGTGAGTTTTTCCTCATTTCTAACCTAATTTTTGCTCAAATCTACACAAAACTTGATTTCAAGTGCTTATTACTACCATATTTAGGTAAATATAGCCCTCAAAGTTTAATATTTGATATTTTTACTAAATTTTCTACACTTTTTAAAAGATAGGACATAAAAATCAGCCAAAAAGACCAATTTTCCATAATTTGGACCTATAACTTAAAAAAATGCATATTTTGAAGGATTTTTGTAGTGTATTCCTCTCATGGCAAAGTTAACAAGATCTTCAAGTAGTTTAAAGCTTTTTCAAGAAACTTTTCATTTTGCCATGGCTTCCTCTTAAGGCTAAAAACCACTAATTCCACTTCCCATAGGCTTCTATGCTAATTTCACAATATTCAATGGCTTCTCTGGACTTTACCTTAACTTTAACCTGCAGATGACTATATATCAGCATGATTCTACATATGTCAGCTCACAATCCTCAGAATGGCATGTGGGGTTAGCAGACTTGCAGTGCAGTACTGGTCACCGGAAGTGAAGGGTCTATAAATAGCATGGGAAATCCCAGTGTTTTCACAAGATAGGGTTATATTTAAAAATCATTATGGAGATTAGGCTTCACATCACAAGAAGCAAAATGCACCTATAAAATGTACAGAAATGTTTTTCCTTTCAGAAACTGTTTAAATTTTTTAAATAAGATGAGAACTTTTTTCACAGCACTATGAGGAACAGGGGTAATTTCTGCGTAGGACTATTTTTGCGTACGTTCCAAATGCTCATTGGTTGAATTGGTGGTCTGTAACCTAAAGAGTCACTTTTTGTCTTAGAAAAAATAAATAACTATACAGGTATCTTCCTACACACATACTGAATGCATTTGCAAAGTTTCAGTGGAATGTGACAAGCACTTTTTTAAATATTTGATTTTTAAATATAGGGTAACCAAGTTGTGCGAGCAAAAAAGTGAAAATATTCTACCATACTGAAATGCATTAAATATTTGCAAAGAACTTTTTCTGACTTTTCAAATAAAAAATATCAATCACAACTTGTTTTTTAACAATATTAATGAAGAAATAATTTTAAAAGTAATCATTTTCTGAGAAATTGGTCTATTTTTAAAAATTTATTTCTGACATGCCTCCCCCTTTTTCTTGATCACATGTCAAAAATCCTAAATCTTTAAATTTTCACAAAAGGTGATATATTTGGCTTTAAATTTGTAAATACAGTGTTTTCACATTAAAACATGACCAGTAAAGGGCACCTAAAGCAAAAAAAGTGCTCAAAAATGGATTTTCCATGTTGCCATAGGGGAATGCTTATATGGCCTTAACCGCAGTAATGAAAGTGAGTTTTTCCTCATTTCTAACCTAATTTTTGCTCAAATCTACACAAAACTTGATTTCAAGTGCTTATTACTACCATATTTAGGTAAATATAGCCCTCAAAGTTTAATATTTGATATTTTTACTAAATTTTCTACACTTTTTAAAAGATAGGACATAAAAATCAGCCAAAAAGACCAATTTTCCATAATTTGGACCTATAACTTAAAAAAATGCATATTTTGAAGGATTTTTGTAGTGTATTCCTCTCATGGCAAAGTTAACAAGATCTTCAAGTAGTTTAAAGCTTTTTCAAGAAACTTTTCATTTTGCCATGGCTTCCTCTTAAGGCTAAAAACCACTAATTCCACTTCCCATAGGCTTCTATGCTAATTTCACAATATTCAATGGCTTCTCTGGACTTTACCTTAACTTTAACCTGCAGATGACTATATATCAGCATGATTCTACATATGTCAGCTCACAATCCTCAGAATGGCATGTGGGGTTAGCAGACTTGCAGTGCAGTACTGGTCACCGGAAGTGAAGGGTCTATAAATAGCATGGGAAATCCCAGTGTTTTCACAAGATAGGGTTATATTTAAAAATCATTATGGAGATTAGGCTTCACATCACAAGAAGCAAAATGCACCTATAAAATGTACAGAAATGTTTTTCCTTTCAGAAACTGTTTAAATTTTTTAAATAAGATGAGAACTTTTTTCACAGCACTATGAGGAACAGGGGTAATTTCTGCGTAGGACTATTTTTGCGTACGTTCCAAATGCTCATTGGTTGAATTGGTGGTCTGTAACCTAAAGAGTCACTTTTTGTCTTAGAAAAAATAAATAACTATACAGGTATCTTCCTACACACATACTGAATGCATTTGCAAAGTTTCAGTGGAATGTGACAAGCACTTTTTTAAATATTTGATTTTTAAATATAGGGTAACCAAGTTGTGCGAGCAAAAAAGTGAAAATATTCTACCATACTGAAATGCATTAAATATTTGCAAAGAACTTTTTCTGACTTTTCAAATAAAAAATATCAATCACAACTTGTTTTTTAACAATATTAATGAAGAAATAATTTTAAAAGTAATCATTTTCTGAGAAATTGGTCTATTTTTAAAAATTTATTTCTGACATGCCTCCCCCTTTTTCTTGATCACATGTCAAAAATCCTAAATCTTTAAATTTTCACAAAAGGTGATATATTTGGCTTTAAATTTGTAAATACAGTGTTTTCACATTAAAACATGACCAGTAAAGGGCACCTAAAGCAAAAAAAGTGCTCAAAAATGGATTTTCCATGTTGCCATAGGGGAATGCTTATATGGCCTTAACCGCAGTAATGAAAGTGAGTTTTTCCTCATTTCTAACCTAATTTTTGCTCAAATCTACACAAAACTTGATTTCAAGTGCTTATTACTACCATATTTAGGTAAATATAGCCCTCAAAGTTTAATATTTGATATTTTTACTAAATTTTCTACACTTTTTAAAAGATAGGACATAAAAATCAGCCAAAAAGACCAATTTTCCATAATTTGGACCTATAACTTAAAAAAATGCATATTTTGAAGGATTTTTGTAGTGTATTCCTCTCATGGCAAAGTTAACAAGATCTTCAAGTAGTTTAAAGCTTTTTCAAGAAACTTTTCATTTTGCCATGGCTTCCTCTTAAGGCTAAAAACCACTAATTCCACTTCCCATAGGCTTCTATGCTAATTTCACAATATTCAATGGCTTCTCTGGACTTTACCTTAACTTTAACCTGCAGAGGACTATATATCAGCTTGATTCTACATATGTCAGCTCACAATCCTCAGAATGGCATGTGGGGTTAGCAGACTTGCAGTGCAGTACTGGTCACCGGAAGTGAAGGGTCTATAAATAGCATGGGAAATCCCAGTGTTTTCACAAGATAGGGTTATATTTAAAAATCATTATGGAGATTAGGCTTCACATCACAAGAAGCAAAATGCACCTATAAAATGTACAGAAATGTTTTTCCTTTCAGAAACTGTTTAAATTTTTTAAATAAGATGAGAACTTTTTTCACAGCACTATGAGGAACAGGGGTAATTTCTGCGTAGGACTATTTTTGCGTACGTTCCAAATGCTCATTGGTTGAATTGGTGGTCTGTAACCTAAAGAGTCACTTTTTGTCTTAGAAAAAATAAATAACTATACAGGTATCTTCCTACACACATACTGAATGCATTTGCAAAGTTTCAGTGGAATGTGACAAGCACTTTTTTAAATATTTGATTTTTAAATATAGGGTAACCAAGTTGTGCGAGCAAAAAAGTGAAAATATTCTACCATACTGAAATGCATTAAATATTTGCAAAGAACTTTTTCTGACTTTTCAAATAAAAAATATCAATCACAACTTGTTTTTTAACAATATTAATGAAGAAATAATTTTAAAAGTAATCATTTTCTGAGAAATTGGTCTATTTTTAAAAATTTATTTCTGACATGCCTCCCCCTTTTTCTTGATCACATGTCAAAAATCCTAAATCTTTAAATTTTCACAAAAGGTGATATATTTGGCTTTAAATTTGTAAATACAGTGTTTTCACATTAAAACATGACCAGTAAAGGGCACCTAAAGCAAAAAAAGTGCTCAAAAATGGATTTTCCATGTTGCCATAGGGGAATGCTTATATGGCCTTAACCGCAGTAATGAAAGTGAGTTTTTCCTCATTTCTAACCTAATTTTTGCTCAAATCTACACAAAACTTGATTTCAAGTGCTTATTACTACCATATTTAGGTAAATATAGCCCTCAAAGTTTAATATTTGATATTTTTACTAAATTTTCTACACTTTTTAAAAGATAGGACATAAAAATCAGCCAAAAAGACCAATTTTCCATAATTTGGACCTATAACTTAAAAAAATGCATATTTTGAAGGATTTTTGTAGTGTATTCCTCTCATGGCAAAGTTAACAAGATCTTCAAGTAGTTTAAAGCTTTTTCAAGAAACTTTTCATTTTGCCATGGCTTCCTCTTAAGAGTCACTTTTTGTCTTAGAAAAAATAAATAACTATACAGGTATCTTCCTACACACATACTGAATGCATTTGCAAAGTTTCAGTGGAATGTGACAAGCACTTTTTTAAATATTTGATTTTTAAATATAGGGTAACCAAGTTGTGCGAGCAAAAAAGTGAAAATATTCTACCATACTGAAATGCATTAAATATTTGCAAAGAACTTTTTCTGACTTTTCAAATAAAAAATATCAATCACAACTTGTTTTTTAACAATATTAATGAAGAAATAATTTTAAAAGTAATCATTTTCTGAGAAATTGGTCTATTTTTAAAAATTTATTTCTGACATGCCTCCCCCTTTTTCTTGATCACATGTCAAAAATCCTAAATCTTTAAATTTTCACAAAAGGTGATATATTTGGCTTTAAATTTGTAAATACAGTGTTTTCACATTAAAACATGACCAGTAAAGGGCACCTAAAGCAAAAAAAGTGCTCAAAAATGGATTTTCCATGTTGCCATAGGGGAATGCTTATATGGCCTTAACCGCAGTAATGAAAGTGAGTTTTTCCTCATTTCTAACCTAATTTTTGCTCAAATCTACACAAAACTTGATTTCAAGTGCTTATTACTACCATATTTAGGTAAATATAGCCCTCAAAGTTTAATATTTGATATTTTTACTAAATTTTCTACACTTTTTAAAAGATAGGACATAAAAATCAGCCAAAAAGACCAATTTTCCATAATTTGGACCTATAACTTAAAAAAATGCATATTTTGAAGGATTTTTGTAGTGTATTCCTCTCATGGCAAAGTTAACAAGATCTTCAAGTAGTTTAAAGCTTTTTCAAGAAACTTTTCATTTTGCCATGGCTTCCTCTTAAGGCTAAAAACCACTAATTCCACTTCCCATAGGCTTCTATGCTAATTTCACAATATTCAATGGCTTCTCTGGACTTTACCTTAACTTTAACCTGCAGATGACTATATATCAGCATGATTCTACATATGTCAGCTCACAATCCTCAGAATGGCATGTGGGGTTAGCAGACTTGCAGTGCAGTACTGGTCACCGGAAGTGAAGGGTCTATAAATAGCATGGGAAATCCCAGTGTTTTCACAAGATAGGGTTATATTTAAAAATCATTATGGAGATTAGGCTTCACATCACAAGAAGCAAAATGCACCTATAAAATGTACAGAAATGTTTTTCCTTTCAGAAACTGTTTAAATTTTTTAAATAAGATGAGAACTTTTTTCACAGCACTATGAGGAACAGGGGTAATTTCTGCGTAGGACTATTTTTGCGTACGTTCCAAATGCTCATTGGTTGAATTGGTGGTCTGTAACCTAAAGAGTCACTTTTTGTCTTAGAAAAAATAAATAACTATACAGGTATCTTCCTACACACATACTGAATGCATTTGCAAAGTTTCAGTGGAATGTGACAAGCACTTTTTTAAATATTTGATTTTTAAATATAGGGTAACCAAGTTGTGCGAGCAAAAAAGTGAAAATATTCTACCATACTGAAATGCATTAAATATTTGCAAAGAACTTTTTCTGACTTTTCAAATAAAAAATATCAATCACAACTTGTTTTTTAACAATATTAATGAAGAAATAATTTTAAAAGTAATCATTTTCTGAGAAATTGGTCTATTTTTAAAAATTTATTTCTGACATGCCTCCCCCTTTTTCTTGATCACATGTCAAAAATCCTAAATCTTTAAATTTTCACAAAAGGTGATATATTTGGCTTTAAATTTGTAAATACAGTGTTTTCACATTAAAACATGACCAGTAAAGGGCACCTAAAGCAAAAAAAGTGCTCAAAAATGGATTTTCCATGTTGCCATAGGGGAATGCTTATATGGCCTTAACCGCAGTAATGAAAGTGAGTTTTTCCTCATTTCTAACCTAATTTTTGCTCAAATCTACACAAAACTTGATTTCAAGTGCTTATTACTACCATATTTAGGTAAATATAGCCCTCAAAGTTTAATATTTGATATTTTTACTAAATTTTCTACACTTTTTAAAAGATAGGACATAAAAATCAGCCAAAAAGACCAATTTTCCATAATTTGGACCTATAACTTAAAAAAATGCATATTTTGAAGGATTTTTGTAGTGTATTCCTCTCATGGCAAAGTTAACAAGATCTTCAAGTAGTTTAAAGCTTTTTCAAGAAACTTTTCATTTTGCCATGGCTTCCTCTTAAGGCTAAAAACCACTAATTCCACTTCCCATAGGCTTCTATGCTAATTTCACAATATTCAATGGCTTCTCTGGACTTTACCTTAACTTTAACCTGCAGAGGACTATATATCAGCTTGATTCTACATATGTCAGCTCACAATCCTCAGAATGGCATGTGGGGTTAGCAGACTTGCAGTGCAGTACTGGTCACCGGAAGTGAAGGGTCTATAAATAGCATGGGAAATCCCAGTGTTTTCACAAGATAGGGTTATATTTAAAAATCATTATGGAGATTAGGCTTCACATCACAAGAAGCAAAATGCACCTATAAAATGTACAGAAATGTTTTTCCTTTCAGAAACTGTTTAAATTTTTTAAATAAGATGAGAACTTTTTTCACAGCACTATGAGGAACAGGGGTAATTTCTGCGTAGGACTATTTTTGCGTACGTTCCAAATGCTCATTGGTTGAATTGGTGGTCTGTAACCTAAAGAGTCACTTTTTGTCTTAGAAAAAATAAATAACTATACAGGTATCTTCCTACACACATACTGAATGCATTTGCAAAGTTTCAGTGGAATGTGACAAGCACTTTTTTAAATATTTGATTTTTAAATATAGGGTAACCAAGTTGTGCGAGCAAAAAAGTGAAAATATTCTACCATACTGAAATGCATTAAATATTTGCAAAGAACTTTTTCTGACTTTTCAAATAAAAAATATCAATCACAACTTGTTTTTTAACAATATTAATGAAGAAATAATTTTAAAAGTAATCATTTTCTGAGAAATTGGTCTATTTTTAAAAATTTATTTCTGACATGCCTCCCCCTTTTTCTTGATCACATGTCAAAAATCCTAAATCTTTAAATTTTCACAAAAGGTGATATATTTGGCTTTAAATTTGTAAATACAGTGTTTTCACATTAAAACATGACCAGTAAAGGGCACCTAAAGCAAAAAAAGTGCTCAAAAATGGATTTTCCATGTTGCCATAGGGGAATGCTTATATGGCCTTAACCGCAGTAATGAAAGTGAGTTTTTCCTCATTTCTAACCTAATTTTTGCTCAAATCTACACAAAACTTGATTTCAAGTGCTTATTACTACCATATTTAGGTAAATATAGCCCTCAAAGTTTAATATTTGATATTTTTACTAAATTTTCTACACTTTTTAAAAGATAGGACATAAAAATCAGCCAAAAAGACCAATTTTCCATAATTTGGACCTATAACTTAAAAAAATGCATATTTTGAAGGATTTTTGTAGTGTATTCCTCTCATGGCAAAGTTAACAAGATCTTCAAGTAGTTTAAAGCTTTTTCAAGAAACTTTTCATTTTGCCATGGCTTCCTCTTAAGGCTAAAAACCACTAATTCCACTTCCCATAGGCTTCTATGCTAATTTCACAATATTCAATGGCTTCTCTGGACTTTACCTTAACTTTAACCTGCAGATGACTATATATCAGCATGATTCTACATATGTCAGCTCACAATCCTCAGAATGGCATGTGGGGTTAGCAGACTTGCAGTGCAGTACTGGTCACCGGAAGTGAAGGGTCTATAAATAGCATGGGAAATCCCAGTGTTTTCACAAGATAGGGTTATATTTAAAAATCATTATGGAGATTAGGCTTCACATCACAAGAAGCAAAATGCACCTATAAAATGTACAGAAATGTTTTTCCTTTCAGAAACTGTTTAAATTTTTTAAATAAGATGAGAACTTTTTTCACAGCACTATGAGGAACAGGGGTAATTTCTGCGTAGGACTATTTTTGCGTACGTTCCAAATGCTCATTGGTTGAATTGGTGGTCTGTAACCTAAAGAGTCACTTTTTGTCTTAGAAAAAATAAATAACTATACAGGTATCTTCCTACACACATACTGAATGCATTTGCAAAGTTTCAGTGGAATGTGACAAGCACTTTTTTAAATATTTGATTTTTAAATATAGGGTAACCAAGTTGTGCGAGCAAAAAAGTGAAAATATTCTACCATACTGAAATGCATTAAATATTTGCAAAGAACTTTTTCTGACTTTTCAAATAAAAAATATCAATCACAACTTGTTTTTTAACAATATTAATGAAGAAATAATTTTAAAAGTAATCATTTTCTGAGAAATTGGTCTATTTTTAAAAATTTATTTCTGACATGCCTCCCCCTTTTTCTTGATCACATGTCAAAAATCCTAAATCTTTAAATTTTCACAAAAGGTGATATATTTGGCTTTAAATTTGTAAATACAGTGTTTTCACATTAAAACATGACCAGTAAAGGGCACCTAAAGCAAAAAAAGTGCTCAAAAATGGATTTTCCATGTTGCCATAGGGGAATGCTTATATGGCCTTAACCGCAGTAATGAAAGTGAGTTTTTCCTCATTTCTAACCTAATTTTTGCTCAAATCTACACAAAACTTGATTTCAAGTGCTTATTACTACCATATTTAGGTAAATATAGCCCTCAAAGTTTAATATTTGATATTTTTACTAAATTTTCTACACTTTTTAAAAGATAGGACATAAAAATCAGCCAAAAAGACCAATTTTCCATAATTTGGACCTATAACTTAAAAAAATGCATATTTTGAAGGATTTTTGTAGTGTATTCCTCTCATGGCAAAGTTAACAAGATTTTCAAGTAGTTTAAAGCTTTTTCAAGAAACTTTTCATTTTGCCATGGCTTCCTCTTAAGGCTAAAAACCACTAATTCCACTTCCCATAGGCTTCTATGCTAATTTCACAATATTCAATGGCTTCTCTGGACTTTACCTTAACTTTAACCTGCAGATGACTATATATCAGCATGATTCTACATATGTCAGCTCACAATCCTCAGAATGGCATGTGGGGTTAGCAGACTTGCAGTGCAGTACTGGTCACCGGAAGTGAAGGGTCTATAAATAGCATGGGAAATCCCAGTGTTTTCACAAGATAGGGTTATATTTAAAAATCATTATGGAGATTAGGCTTCACATCACAAGAAGCAAAATGCACCTATAAAATGTACAGAAATGTTTTTCCTTTCAGAAACTGTTTAAATTTTTTAAATAAGATGAGAACTTTTTTCACAGCACTATGAGGAACAGGGGTAATTTCTGCGTAGGACTATTTTTGCGTACGTTCCAAATGCTCATTGGTTGAATTGGTGGTCTGTAACCTAAAGAGTCACTTTTTGTCTTAGAAAAAATAAATAACTATACAGGTATCTTCCTACACACATACTGAATGCATTTGCAAAGTTTCAGTGGAATGTGACAAGCACTTTTTTAAATATTTGATTTTTAAATATAGGGTAACCAAGTTGTGCGAGCAAAAAAGTGAAAATATTCTACCATACTGAAATGCATTAAATATTTGCAAAGAACTTTTTCTGACTTTTCAAATAAAAAATATCAATCACAACTTGTTTTTTAACAATATTAATGAAGAAATAATTTTAAAAGTAATCATTTTCTGAGAAATTGGTCTATTTTTAAAAATTTATTTCTGACATGCCTCCCCCTTTTTCTTGATCACATGTCAAAAATCCTAAATCTTTAAATTTTCACAAAAGGTGATATATTTGGCTTTAAATTTGTAAATACAGTGTTTTCACATTAAAACATGACCAGTAAAGGGCACCTAAAGCAAAAAAAGTGCTCAAAAATGGATTTTCCATGTTGCCATAGGGGAATGCTTATATGGCCTTAACCGCAGTAATGAAAGTGAGTTTTTCCTCATTTCTAACCTAATTTTTGCTCAAATCTACACAAAACTTGATTTCAAGTGCTTATTACTACCATATTTAGGTAAATATAGCCCTCAAAGTTTAATATTTGATATTTTTACTAAATTTTCTACACTTTTTAAAAGATAGGACATAAAAATCAGCCAAAAAGACCAATTTTCCATAATTTGGACCTATAACTTAAAAAAATGCATATTTTGAAGGATTTTTGTAGTGTATTCCTCTCATGGCAAAGTTAACAAGATCTTCAAGTAGTTTAAAGCTTTTTCAAGAAACTTTTCATTTTGCCATGGCTTCCTCTTAAGGCTAAAAACCACTAATTCCACTTCCCATAGGCTTCTATGCTAATTTCACAATATTCAATGGCTTCTCTGGACTTTACCTTAACTTTAACCTGCAGATGACTATATATCAGCATGATTCTACATATGTCAGCTCACAATCCTCAGAATGGCATGTGGGGTTAGCAGACTTGCAGTGCAGTACTGGTCACCGGAAGTGAAGGGTCTATAAATAGCATGGGAAATCCCAGTGTTTTCACAAGATAGGGTTATATTTAAAAATCATTATGGAGATTAGGCTTCACATCACAAGAAGCAAAATGCACCTATAAAATGTACAGAAATGTTTTTCCTTTCAGAAACTGTTTAAATTTTTTAAATAAGATGAGAACTTTTTTCACAGCACTATGAGGAACAGGGGTAATTTCTGCGTAGGACTATTTTTGCGTACGTTCCAAATGCTCATTGGTTGAATTGGTGGTCTGTAACCTAAAGAGTCACTTTTTGTCTTAGAAAAAATAAATAACTATACAGGTATCTTCCTACACACATACTGAATGCATTTGCAAAGTTTCAGTGGAATGTGACAAGCACTTTTTTAAATATTTGATTTTTAAATATAGGGTAACCAAGTTGTGCGAGCAAAAAAGTGAAAATATTCTACCATACTGAAATGCATTAAATATTTGCAAAGAACTTTTTCTGACTTTTCAAATAAAAAATATCAATCACAACTTGTTTTTTAACAATATTAATGAAGAAATAATTTTAAAAGTAATCATTTTCTGAGAAATTGGTCTATTTTTAAAAATTTATTTCTGACATGCCTCCCCCTTTTTCTTGATCACATGTCAAAAATCCTAAATCTTTAAATTTTCACAAAAGGTGATATATTTGGCTTTAAATTTGTAAATACAGTGTTTTCACATTAAAACATGACCAGTAAAGGGCACCTAAAGCAAAAAAAGTGCTCAAAAATGGATTTTCCATGTTGCCATAGGGGAATGCTTATATGGCCTTAACCGCAGTAATGAAAGTGAGTTTTTCCTCATTTCTAACCTAATTTTTGCTCAAATCTACACAAAACTTGATTTCAAGTGCTTATTACTACCATATTTAGGTAAATATAGCCCTCAAAGTTTAATATTTGATATTTTTACTAAATTTTCTACACTTTTTAAAAGATAGGACATAAAAATCAGCCAAAAAGACCAATTTTCCATAATTTGGACCTATAACTTAAAAAAATGCATATTTTGAAGGATTTTTGTAGTGTATTCCTCTCATGGCAAAGTTAACAAGATCTTCAAGTAGTTTAAAGCTTTTTCAAGAAACTTTTCATTTTGCCATGGCTTCCTCTTAAGGCTAAAAACCACTAATTCCACTTCCCATAGGCTTCTATGCTAATTTCACAATATTCAATGGCTTCTCTGGACTTTACCTTAACTTTAACCTGCAGATGACTATATATCAGCATGATTCTACATATGTCAGCTCACAATCCTCAGAATGGCATGTGGGGTTAGCAGACTTGCAGTGCAGTACTGGTCACCGGAAGTGAAGGGTCTATAAATAGCATGGGAAATCCCAGTGTTTTCACAAGATAGGGTTATATTTAAAAATCATTATGGAGATTAGGCTTCACATCACAAGAAGCAAAATGCACCTATAAAATGTACAGAAATGTTTTTCCTTTCAGAAACTGTTTAAATTTTTTAAATAAGATGAGAACTTTTTTCACAGCACTATGAGGAACAGGGGTAATTTCTGCGTAGGACTATTTTTGCGTACGTTCCAAATGCTCATTGGTTGAATTGGTGGTCTGTAACCTAAAGAGTCACTTTTTGTCTTAGAAAAAATAAATAACTATACAGGTATCTTCCTACACACATACTGAATGCATTTGCAAAGTTTCAGTGGAATGTGACAAGCACTTTTTTAAATATTTGATTTTTAAATATAGGGTAACCAAGTTGTGCGAGCAAAAAAGTGAAAATATTCTACCATACTGAAATGCATTAAATATTTGCAAAGAACTTTTTCTGACTTTTCAAATAAAAAATATCAATCACAACTTGTTTTTTAACAATATTAATGAAGAAATAATTTTAAAAGTAATCATTTTCTGAGAAATTGGTCTATTTTTAAAAATTTATTTCTGACATGCCTCCCCCTTTTTCTTGATCACATGTCAAAAATCCTAAATCTTTAAATTTTCACAAAAGGTGATATATTTGGCTTTAAATTTGTAAATACAGTGTTTTCACATTAAAACATGACCAGTAAAGGGCACCTAAAGCAAAAAAAGTGCTCAAAAATGGATTTTCCATGTTGCCATAGGGGAATGCTTATATGGCCTTAACCGCAGTAATGAAAGTGAGTTTTTCCTCATTTCTAACCTAATTTTTGCTCAAATCTACACAAAACTTGATTTCAAGTGCTTATTACTACCATATTTAGGTAAATATAGCCCTCAAAGTTTAATATTTGATATTTTTACTAAATTTTCTACACTTTTTAAAAGATAGGACATAAAAATCAGCCAAAAAGACCAATTTTCCATAATTTGGACCTATAACTTAAAAAAATGCATATTTTGAAGGATTTTTGTAGTGTATTCCTCTCATGGCAAAGTTAACAAGATCTTCAAGTAGTTTAAAGCTTTTTCAAGAAACTTTTCATTTTGCCATGGCTTCCTCTTAAGGCTAAAAACCACTAATTCCACTTCCCATAGGCTTCTATGCTAATTTCACAATATTCAATGGCTTCTCTGGACTTTACCTTAACTTTAACCTGCAGATGACTATATATCAGCATGATTCTACATATGTCAGCTCACAATCCTCAGAATGGCATGTGGGGTTAGCAGACTTGCAGTGCAGTACTGGTCACCGGAAGTGAAGGGTCTATAAATAGCATGGGAAATCCCAGTGTTTTCACAAGATAGGGTTATATTTAAAAATCATTATGGAGATTAGGCTTCACATCACAAGAAGCAAAATGCACCTATAAAATGTACAGAAATGTTTTTCCTTTCAGAAACTGTTTAAATTTTTTAAATAAGATGAGAACTTTTTTCACAGCACTATGAGGAACAGGGGTAATTTCTGCGTAGGACTATTTTTGCGTACGTTCCAAATGCTCATTGGTTGAATTGGTGGTCTGTAACCTAAAGAGTCACTTTTTGTCTTAGAAAAAATAAATAACTATACAGGTATCTTCCTACACACATACTGAATGCATTTGCAAAGTTTCAGTGGAATGTGACAAGCACTTTTTTAAATATTTGATTTTTAAATATAGGGTAACCAAGTTGTGCGAGCAAAAAAGTGAAAATATTCTACCATACTGAAATGCATTAAATATTTGCAAAGAACTTTTTCTGACTTTTCAAATAAAAAATATCAATCACAACTTGTTTTTTAACAATATTAATGAAGAAATAATTTTAAAAGTAATCATTTTCTGAGAAATTGGTCTATTTTTAAAAATTTATTTCTGACATGCCTCCCCCTTTTTCTTGATCACATGTCAAAAATCCTAAATCTTTAAATTTTCACAAAAGGTGATATATTTGGCTTTAAATTTGTAAATACAGTGTTTTCACATTAAAACATGACCAGTAAAGGGCACCTAAAGCAAAAAAAGTGCTCAAAAATGGATTTTCCATGTTGCCATAGGGGAATGCTTATATGGCCTTAACCGCAGTAATGAAAGTGAGTTTTTCCTCATTTCTAACCTAATTTTTGCTCAAATCTACACAAAACTTGATTTCAAGTGCTTATTACTACCATATTTAGGTAAATATAGCCCTCAAAGTTTAATATTTGATATTTTTACTAAATTTTCTACACTTTTTAAAAGATAGGACATAAAAATCAGCCAAAAAGACCAATTTTCCATAATTTGGACCTATAACTTAAAAAAATGCATATTTTGAAGGATTTTTGTAGTGTATTCCTCTCATGGCAAAGTTAACAAGATCTTCAAGTAGTTTAAAGCTTTTTCAAGAAACTTTTCATTTTGCCATGGCTTCCTCTTAAGGCTAAAAACCACTAATTCCACTTCCCATAGGCTTCTATGCTAATTTCACAATATTCAATGGCTTCTCTGGACTTTACCTTAACTTTAACCTGCAGATGACTATATATCAGCATGATTCTACATATGTCAGCTCACAATCCTCAGAATGGCATGTGGGGTTAGCAGACTTGCAGTGCAGTACTGGTTACCGGAAGTGAAGGGTCTATAAATAGCATGGGAAATCCCAGTGTTTTCACAAGATAGGGTTATATTTAAAAATCATTATGGAGATTAGGCTTCACATCACAAGAAGCAAAATGCACCTATAAAATGTACAGAAATGTTTTTCCTTTCAGAAACTGTTTAAATTTTTTAAATAAGATGAGAACTTTTTTCACAGCACTATGAGGAACAGGGGTAATTTCTGCGTAGGACTATTTTTGCGTACGTTCCAAATGCTCATTGGTTGAATTGGTGGTCTGTAACCTAAAGAGTCACTTTTTGTCTTAGAAAAAATAAATAACTATACAGGTATCTTCCTACACACATACTGAATGCATTTGCAAAGTTTCAGTGGAATGTGACAAGCACTTTTTTAAATATTTGATTTTTAAATATAGGGTAACCAAGTTGTGCGAGCAAAAAAGTGAAAATATTCTACCATACTGAAATGCATTAAATATTTGCAAAGAACTTTTTCTGACTTTTCAAATAAAAAAAATCAATCACAACTTGTTTTTTAACAATATTAATGAAGAAATAATTTTAAAAGTAATCATTTTCTGAGAAATTGGTCTATTTTTAAAAATTTATTTCTGACATGCCTCCCCCTTTTTCTTGATCACATGTCAAAAATCCTAAATCTTTAAATTTTCACAAAAGGTGATATATTTGGCTTTAAATTTGTAAATACAGTGTTTTCACATTAAAACATGACCAGTAAAGGGCACCTAAAGCAAAAAAAGTGCTCAAAAATGGATTTTCCATGTTGCCATAGGGGAATGCTTATATGGCCTTAACCGCAGTAATGAAAGTGAGTTTTTCCTCATTTCTAACCTAATTTTTGCTCAAATCTACACAAAACTTGATTTCAAGTGCTTATTACTACCATATTTAGGTAAATATAGCCCTCAAAGTTTAATATTTGATATTTTTACTAAATTTTCTACACTTTTTAAAAGATAGGACATAAAAATCAGCCAAAAAGACCAATTTTCCATAATTTGGACCTATAACTTAAAAAAATGCATATTTTGAAGGATTTTTGTAGTGTATTCCTCTCATGGCAAAGTTAACAAGATCTTCAAGTAGTTTAAAGCTTTTTCAAGAAACTTTTCATTTTGCCATGGCTTCCTCTTAAGGCTAAAAACCACTAATTCCACTTCCCATAGGCTTCTATGCTAATTTCACAATATTCAATGGCTTCTCTGGACTTTACCTTAACTTTAACCTGCAGATGACTATATATCAGCATGATTCTACATATGTCAGCTCACAATCCTCAGAATGGCATGTGGGGTTAGCAGACTTGCAGTGCAGTACTGGTCACCGGAAGTGAAGGGTCTATAAATAGCATGGGAAATCCCAGTGTTTTCACAAGATAGGGTTATATTTAAAAATCATTATGGAGATTAGGCTTCACATCACAAGAAGCAAAATGCACCTATAAAATGTACAGAAATGTTTTTCCTTTCAGAAACTGTTTAAATTTTTTAAATAAGATGAGAACTTTTTTCACAGCACTATGAGGAACAGGGGTAATTTCTGCGTAGGACTATTTTTGCGTACGTTCCAAATGCTCATTGGTTGAATTGGTGGTCTGTAACCTAAAGAGTCACTTTTTGTCTTAGAAAAAATAAATAACTATACAGGTATCTTCCTACACACATACTGAATGCATTTGCAAAGTTTCAGTGGAATGTGACAAGCACTTTTTTAAATATTTGATTTTTAAATATAGGGTAACCAAGTTGTGCGAGCAAAAAAGTGAAAATATTCTACCATACTGAAATGCATTAAATATTTGCAAAGAACTTTTTCTGACTTTTCAAATAAAAAATATCAATCACAACTTGTTTTTTAACAATATTAATGAAGAAATAATTTTAAAAGTAATCATTTTCTGAGAAATTGGTCTATTTTTAAAAATTTATTTCTGACATGCCTCCCCCTTTTTCTTGATCACATGTCAAAAATCCTAAATCTTTAAATTTTCACAAAAGGTGATATATTTGGCTTTAAATTTGTAAATACAGTGTTTTCACATTAAAACATGACCAGTAAAGGGCACCTAAAGCAAAAAAAGTGCTCAAAAATGGATTTTCCATGTTGCCATAGGGGAATGCTTATATGGCCTTAACCGCAGTAATGAAAGTGAGTTTTTCCTCATTTCTAACCTAATTTTTGCTCAAATCTACACAAAACTTGATTTCAAGTGCTTATTACTACCATATTTAGGTAAATATAGCCCTCAAAGTTTAATATTTGATATTTTTACTAAATTTTCTACACTTTTTAAAAGATAGGACATAAAAATCAGCCAAAAAGACCAATTTTCCATAATTTGGACCTATAACTTAAAAAAATGCATATTTTGAAGGATTTTTGTAGTGTATTCCTCTCATGGCAAAGTTAACAAGATCTTCAAGTAGTTTAAAGCTTTTTCAAGAAACTTTTCATTTTGCCATGGCTTCCTCTTAAGGCTAAAAACCACTAATTCCACTTCCCATAGGCTTCTATGCTAATTTCACAATATTCAATGGCTTCTCTGGACTTTACCTTAACTTTAACCTGCAGATGACTATATATCAGCATGATTCTACATATGTCAGCTCACAATCCTCAGAATGGCATGTGGGGTTAGCAGACTTGCAGTGCAGTACTGGTCACCGGAAGTGAAGGGTCTATAAATAGCATGGGAAATCCCAGTGTTTTCACAAGATAGGGTTATATTTAAAAATCATTATGGAGATTAGGCTTCACATCACAAGAAGCAAAATGCACCTATAAAATGTACAGAAATGTTTTTCCTTTCAGAAACTGTTTAAATTTTTTAAATAAGATGAGAACTTTTTTCACAGCACTATGAGGAACAGGGGTAATTTCTGCGTAGGACTATTTTTGCGTACGTTCCAAATGCTCATTGGTTGAATTGGTGGTCTGTAACCTAAAGAGTCACTTTTTGTCTTAGAAAAAATAAATAACTATACAGGTATCTTCCTACACACATACTGAATGCATTTGCAAAGTTTCAGTGGAATGTGACAAGCACTTTTTTAAATATTTGATTTTTAAATATAGGGTAACCAAGTTGTGCGAGCAAAAAAGTGAAAATATTCTACCATACTGAAATGCATTAAATATTTGCAAAGAACTTTTTCTGACTTTTCAAATAAAAAATATCAATCACAACTTGTTTTTTAACAATATTAATGAAGAAATAATTTTAAAAGTAATCATTTTCTGAGAAATTGGTCTATTTTTAAAAATTTATTTCTGACATGCCTCCCCCTTTTTCTTGATCACATGTCAAAAATCCTAAATCTTTAAATTTTCACAAAAGGT
The DNA here is from genome assembly GCA_037379345.1 of Perna viridis. Lineage (NCBI taxonomy): Eukaryota > Metazoa > Mollusca > Bivalvia > Mytilida > Mytilidae > Perna > Perna viridis. The sequence continues at coordinate 38,962,488 of CM074512.1, read as the reverse complement.
GATATATTTGGCTTTAAATTTGTAAATACAGTGTTTTCACATTAAAACATGACCAGTAAAGGGCACCTAAAGCAAAAAAAGTGCTCAAAAATGGATTTTCCATGTTGCCATAGGGGAATGCTTATATGGCCTTAACCGCAGTAATGAAAGTGAGTTTTTCCTCATTTCTAACCTAATTTTTGCTCAAATCTACACAAAACTTGATTTCAAGTGCTTATTACTACCATATTTAGGTAAATATAGCCCTCAAAGTTTAATATTTGATATTTTTACTAAATTTTCTACACTTTTTAAAAGATAGGACATAAAAATCAGCCAAAAAGACCAATTTTCCATAATTTGGACCTATAACTTAAAAAAATGCATATTTTGAAGGATTTTTGTAGTGTATTCCTCTCATGGCAAAGTTAACAAGATCTTCAAGTAGTTTAAAGCTTTTTCAAGAAACTTTTCATTTTGCCATGGCTTCCTCTTAAGGCTAAAAACCACTAATTCCACTTCCCATAGGCTTCTATGCTAATTTCACAATATTCAATGGCTTCTCTGGACTTTACCTTAACTTTAACCTGCAGATGACTATATATCAGCATGATTCTACATATGTCAGCTCACAATCCTCAGAATGGCATGTGGGGTTAGCAGACTTGCAGTGCAGTACTGGTCACCGGAAGTGAAGGGTCTATAAATAGCATGGGAAATCCCAGTGTTTTCACAAGATAGGGTTATATTTAAAAATCATTATGGAGATTAGGCTTCACATCACAAGAAGCAAAATGCACCTATAAAATGTACAGAAATGTTTTTCCTTTCAGAAACTGTTTAAATTTTTTAAATAAGATGAGAACTTTTTTCACAGCACTATGAGGAACAGGGGTAATTTCTGCGTAGGACTATTTTTGCGTACGTTCCAAATGCTCATTGGTTGAATTGGTGGTCTGTAACCTAAAGAGTCACTTTTTGTCTTAGAAAAAATAAATAACTATACAGGTATCTTCCTACACACATACTGAATGCATTTGCAAAGTTTCAGTGGAATGTGACAAGCACTTTTTTAAATATTTGATTTTTAAATATAGGGTAACCAAGTTGTGCGAGCAAAAAAGTGAAAATATTCTACCATACTGAAATGCATTAAATATTTGCAAAGAACTTTTTCTGACTTTTCAAATAAAAAATATCAATCACAACTTGTTTTTTAACAATATTAATGAAGAAATAATTTTAAAAGTAATCATTTTCTGAGAAATTGGTCTATTTTTAAAAATTTATTTCTGACATGCCTCCCCCTTTTTCTTGATCACATGTCAAAAATCCTAAATCTTTAAATTTTCACAAAAGGTGATATATTTGGCTTTAAATTTGTAAATACAGTGTTTTCACATTAAAACATGACCAGTAAAGGGCACCTAAAGCAAAAAAAGTGCTCAAAAATGGATTTTCCATGTTGCCATAGGGGAATGCTTATATGGCCTTAACCGCAGTAATGAAAGTGAGTTTTTCCTCATTTCTAACCTAATTTTTGCTCAAATCTACACAAAACTTGATTTCAAGTGCTTATTACTACCATATTTAGGTAAATATAGCCCTCAAAGTTTAATATTTGATATTTTTACTAAATTTTCTACACTTTTTAAAAGATAGGACATAAAAATCAGCCAAAAAGACCAATTTTCCATAATTTGGACCTATAACTTAAAAAAATGCATATTTTGAAGGATTTTTGTAGTGTATTCCTCTCATGGCAAAGTTAACAAGATCTTCAAGTAGTTTAAAGCTTTTTCAAGAAACTTTTCATTTTGCCATGGCTTCCTCTTAAGGCTAAAAACCACTAATTCCACTTCCCATAGGCTTCTATGCTAATTTCACAATATTCAATGGCTTCTCTGGACTTTACCTTAACTTTAACCTGCAGATGACTATATATCAGCATGATTCTACATATGTCAGCTCACAATCCTCAGAATGGCATGTGGGGTTAGCAGACTTGCAGTGCAGTACTGGTCACCGGAAGTGAAGGGTCTATAAATAGCATGGGAAATCCCAGTGTTTTCACAAGATAGGGTTATATTTAAAAATCATTATGGAGATTAGGCTTCACATCACAAGAAGCAAAATGCACCTATAAAATGTACAGAAATGTTTTTCCTTTCAGAAACTGTTTAAATTTTTTAAATAAGATGAGAACTTTTTTCACAGCACTATGAGGAACAGGGGTAATTTCTGCGTAGGACTATTTTTGCGTACGTTCCAAATGCTCATTGGTTGAATTGGTGGTCTGTAACCTAAAGAGTCACTTTTTGTCTTAGAAAAAATAAATAACTATACAGGTATCTTCCTACACACATACTGAATGCATTTGCAAAGTTTCAGTGGAATGTGACAAGCACTTTTTTAAATATTTGATTTTTAAATATAGGGTAACCAAGTTGTGCGAGCAAAAAAGTGAAAATATTCTACCATACTGAAATGCATTAAATATTTGCAAAGAACTTTTTCTGACTTTTCAAATAAAAAATATCAATCACAACTTGTTTTTTAACAATATTAATGAAGAAATAATTTTAAAAGTAATCATTTTCTGAGAAATTGGTCTATTTTTAAAAATTTATTTCTGACATGCCTCCCCCTTTTTCTTGATCACATGTCAAAAATCCTAAATCTTTAAATTTTCACAAAAGGTGATATATTTGGCTTTAAATTTGTAAATACAGTGTTTTCACATTAAAACATGACCAGTAAAGGGCACCTAAAGCAAAAAAAGTGCTCAAAAATGGATTTTCCATGTTGCCATAGGGGAATGCTTATATGGCCTTAACCGCAGTAATGAAAGTGAGTTTTTCCTCATTTCTAACCTAATTTTTGCTCAAATCTACACAAAACTTGATTTCAAGTGCTTATTACTACCATATTTAGGTAAATATAGCCCTCAAAGTTTAATATTTGATATTTTTACTAAATTTTCTACACTTTTTAAAAGATAGGACATAAAAATCAGCCAAAAAGACCAATTTTCCATAATTTGGACCTATAACTTAAAAAAATGCATATTTTGAAGGATTTTTGTAGTGTATTCCTCTCATGGCAAAGTTAACAAGATCTTCAAGTAGTTTAAAGCTTTTTCAAGAAACTTTTCATTTTGCCATGGCTTCCTCTTAAGGCTAAAAACCACTAATTCCACTTCCCATAGGCTTCTATGCTAATTTCACAATATTCAATGGCTTCTCTGGACTTTACCTTAACTTTAACCTGCAGATGACTATATATCAGCATGATTCTACATATGTCAGCTCACAATCCTCAGAATGGCATGTGGGGTTAGCAGACTTGCAGTGCAGTACTGGTCACCGGAAGTGAAGGGTCTATAAATAGCATGGGAAATCCCAGTGTTTTCACAAGATAGGGTTATATTTAAAAATCATTATGGAGATTAGGCTTCACATCACAAGAAGCAAAATGCACCTATAAAATGTACAGAAATGTTTTTCCTTTCAGAAACTGTTTAAATTTTTTAAATAAGATGAGAACTTTTTTCACAGCACTATGAGGAACAGGGGTAATTTCTGCGTAGGACTATTTTTGCGTACGTTCCAAATGCTCATTGGTTGAATTGGTGGTCTGTAACCTAAAGAGTCACTTTTTGTCTTAGAAAAAATAAATAACTATACAGGTATCTTCCTACACACATACTGAATGCATTTGCAAAGTTTCAGTGGAATGTGACAAGCACTTTTTTAAATATTTGATTTTTAAATATAGGGTAACCAAGTTGTGCGAGCAAAAAAGTGAAAATATTCTACCATACTGAAATGCATTAAATATTTGCAAAGAACTTTTTCTGACTTTTCAAATAAAAAATATCAATCACAACTTGTTTTTTAACAATATTAATGAAGAAATAATTTTAAAAGTAATCATTTTCTGAGAAATTGGTCTATTTTTAAAAATTTATTTCTGACATGCCTCCCCCTTTTTCTTGATCACATGTCAAAAATCCTAAATCTTTAAATTTTCACAAAAGGTGATATATTTGGCTTTAAATTTGTAAATACAGTGTTTTCACATTAAAACATGACCAGTAAAGGGCACCTAAAGCAAAAAAAGTGCTCAAAAATGGATTTTCCATGTTGCCATAGGGGAATGCTTATATGGCCTTAACCGCAGTAATGAAAGTGAGTTTTTCCTCATTTCTAACCTAATTTTTGCTCAAATCTACACAAAACTTGATTTCAAGTGCTTATTACTACCATATTTAGGTAAATATAGCCCTCAAAGTTTAATATTTGATATTTTTACTAAATTTTCTACACTTTTTAAAAGATAGGACATAAAAATCAGCCAAAAAGACCAATTTTCCATAATTTGGACCTATAACTTAAAAAAATGCATATTTTGAAGGATTTTTGTAGTGTATTCCTCTCATGGCAAAGTTAACAAGATTTTCAAGTAGTTTAAAGCTTTTTCAAGAAACTTTTCATTTTGCCATGGCTTCCTCTTAAGGCTAAAAACCACTAATTCCACTTCCCATAGGCTTCTATGCTAATTTCACAATATTCAATGGCTTCTCTGGACTTTACCTTAACTTTAACCTGCAGATGACTATATATCAGCATGATTCTACATATGTCAGCTCACAATCCTCAGAATGGCATGTGGGGTTAGCAGACTTGCAGTGCAGTACTGGTCACCGGAAGTGAAGGGTCTATAAATAGCATGGGAAATCCCAGTGTTTTCACAAGATAGGGTTATATTTAAAAATCATTATGGAGATTAGGCTTCACATCACAAGAAGCAAAATGCACCTATAAAATGTACAGAAATGTTTTTCCTTTCAGAAACTGTTTAAATTTTTTAAATAAGATGAGAACTTTTTTCACAGCACTATGAGGAACAGGGGTAATTTCTGCGTAGGACTATTTTTGCGTACGTTCCAAATGCTCATTGGTTGAATTGGTGGTCTGTAACCTAAAGAGTCACTTTTTGTCTTAGAAAAAATAAATAACTATACAGGTATCTTCCTACACACATACTGAATGCATTTGCAAAGTTTCAGTGGAATGTGACAAGCACTTTTTTAAATATTTGATTTTTAAATATAGGGTAACCAAGTTGTGCGAGCAAAAAAGTGAAAATATTCTACCATACTGAAATGCATTAAATATTTGCAAAGAACTTTTTCTGACTTTTCAAATAAAAAATATCAATCACAACTTGTTTTTTAACAATATTAATGAAGAAATAATTTTAAAAGTAATCATTTTCTGAGAAATTGGTCTATTTTTAAAAATTTATTTCTGACATGCCTCCCCCTTTTTCTTGATCACATGTCAAAAATCCTAAATCTTTAAATTTTCACAAAAGGTGATATATTTGGCTTTAAATTTGTAAATACAGTGTTTTCACATTAAAACATGACCAGTAAAGGGCACCTAAAGCAAAAAAAGTGCTCAAAAATGGATTTTCCATGTTGCCATAGGGGAATGCTTATATGGCCTTAACCGCAGTAATGAAAGTGAGTTTTTCCTCATTTCTAACCTAATTTTTGCTCAAATCTACACAAAACTTGATTTCAAGTGCTTATTACTACCATATTTAGGTAAATATAGCCCTCAAAGTTTAATATTTGATATTTTTACTAAATTTTCTACACTTTTTAAAAGATAGGACATAAAAATCAGCCAAAAAGACCAATTTTCCATAATTTGGACCTATAACTTAAAAAAATGCATATTTTGAAGGATTTTTGTAGTGTATTCCTCTCATGGCAAAGTTAACAAGATCTTCAAGTAGTTTAAAGCTTTTTCAAGAAACTTTTCATTTTGCCATGGCTTCCTCTTAAGGCTAAAAACCACTAATTCCACTTCCCATAGGCTTCTATGCTAATTTCACAATATTCAATGGCTTCTCTGGACTTTACCTTAACTTTAACCTGCAGATGACTATATATCAGCATGATTCTACATATGTCAGCTCACAATCCTCAGAATGGCATGTGGGGTTAGCAGACTTGCAGTGCAGTACTGGTCACCGGAAGTGAAGGGTCTATAAATAGCATGGGAAATCCCAGTGTTTTCACAAGATAGGGTTATATTTAAAAATCATTATGGAGATTAGGCTTCACATCACAAGAAGCAAAATGCACCTATAAAATGTACAGAAATGTTTTTCCTTTCAGAAACTGTTTAAATTTTTTAAATAAGATGAGAACTTTTTTCACAGCACTATGAGGAACAGGGGTAATTTCTGCGTAGGACTATTTTTGCGTACGTTCCAAATGCTCATTGGTTGAATTGGTGGTCTGTAACCTAAAGAGTCACTTTTTGTCTTAGAAAAAATAAATAACTATACAGGTATCTTCCTACACACATACTGAATGCATTTGCAAAGTTTCAGTGGAATGTGACAAGCACTTTTTTAAATATTTGATTTTTAAATATAGGGTAACCAAGTTGTGCGAGCAAAAAAGTGAAAATATTCTACCATACTGAAATGCATTAAATATTTGCAAAGAACTTTTTCTGACTTTTCAAATAAAAAATATCAATCACAACTTGTTTTTTAACAATATTAATGAAGAAATAATTTTAAAAGTAATCATTTTCTGAGAAATTGGTCTATTTTTAAAAATTTATTTCTGACATGCCTCCCCCTTTTTCTTGATCACATGTCAAAAATCCTAAATCTTTAAATTTTCACAAAAGGTGATATATTTGGCTTTAAATTTGTAAATACAGTGTTTTCACATTAAAACATGACCAGTAAAGGGCACCTAAAGCAAAAAAAGTGCTCAAAAATGGATTTTCCATGTTGCCATAGGGGAATGCTTATATGGCCTTAACCGCAGTAATGAAAGTGAGTTTTTCCTCATTTCTAACCTAATTTTTGCTCAAATCTACACAAAACTTGATTTCAAGTGCTTATTACTACCATATTTAGGTAAATATAGCCCTCAAAGTTTAATATTTGATATTTTTACTAAATTTTCTACACTTTTTAAAAGATAGGACATAAAAATCAGCCAAAAAGACCAATTTTCCATAATTTGGACCTATAACTTAAAAAAATGCATATTTTGAAGGATTTTTGTAGTGTATTCCTCTCATGGCAAAGTTAACAAGATCTTCAAGTAGTTTAAAGCTTTTTCAAGAAACTTTTCATTTTGCCATGGCTTCCTCTTAAGGCTAAAAACCACTAATTCCACTTCCCATAGGCTTCTATGCTAATTTCACAATATTCAATGGCTTCTCTGGACTTTACCTTAACTTTAACCTGCAGATGACTATATATCAGCATGATTCTACATATGTCAGCTCACAATCCTCAGAATGGCATGTGGGGTTAGCAGACTTGCAGTGCAGTACTGGTCACCGGAAGTGAAGGGTCTATAAATAGCATGGGAAATCCCAGTGTTTTCACAAGATAGGGTTATATTTAAAAATCATTATGGAGATTAGGCTTCACATCACAAGAAGCAAAATGCACCTATAAAATGTACAGAAATGTTTTTCCTTTCAGAAACTGTTTAAATTTTTTAAATAAGATGAGAACTTTTTTCACAGCACTATGAGGAACAGGGGTAATTTCTGCGTAGGACTATTTTTGCGTACGTTCCAAATGCTCATTGGTTGAATTGGTGGTCTGTAACCTAAAGAGTCACTTTTTGTCTTAGAAAAAATAAATAACTATACAGGTATCTTCCTACACACATACTGAATGCATTTGCAAAGTTTCAGTGGAATGTGACAAGCACTTTTTTAAATATTTGATTTTTAAATATAGGGTAACCAAGTTGTGCGAGCAAAAAAGTGAAAATATTCTACCATACTGAAATGCATTAAATATTTGCAAAGAACTTTTTCTGACTTTTCAAATAAAAAATATCAATCACAACTTGTTTTTTAACAATATTAATGAAGAAATAATTTTAAAAGTAATCATTTTCTGAGAAATTGGTCTATTTTTAAAAATTTATTTCTGACATGCCTCCCCCTTTTTCTTGATCACATGTCAAAAATCCTAAATCTTTAAATTTTCACAAAAGGTGATATATTTGGCTTTAAATTTGTAAATACAGTGTTTTCACATTAAAACATGACCAGTAAAGGGCACCTAAAGCAAAAAAAGTGCTCAAAAATGGATTTTCCATGTTGCCATAGGGGAATGCTTATATGGCCTTAACCGCAGTAATGAAAGTGAGTTTTTCCTCATTTCTAACCTAATTTTTGCTCAAATCTACACAAAACTTGATTTCAAGTGCTTATTACTACCATATTTAGGTAAATATAGCCCTCAAAGTTTAATATTTGATATTTTTACTAAATTTTCTACACTTTTTAAAAGATAGGACATAAAAATCAGCCAAAAAGACCAATTTTCCATAATTTGGACCTATAACTTAAAAAAATGCATATTTTGAAGGATTTTTGTAGTGTATTCCTCTCATGGCAAAGTTAACAAGATCTTCAAGTAGTTTAAAGCTTTTTCAAGAAACTTTTCATTTTGCCATGGCTTCCTCTTAAGGCTAAAAACCACTAATTCCACTTCCCATAGGCTTCTATGCTAATTTCACAATATTCAATGGCTTCTCTGGACTTTACCTTAACTTTAACCTGCAGATGACTATATATCAGCATGATTCTACATATGTCAGCTCACAATCCTCAGAATGGCATGTGGGGTTAGCAGACTTGCAGTGCAGTACTGGTCACCGGAAGTGAAGGGTCTATAAATAGCATGGGAAATCCCAGTGTTTTCACAAGATAGGGTTATATTTAAAAATCATTATGGAGATTAGGCTTCACATCACAAGAAGCAAAATGCACCTATAAAATGTACAGAAATGTTTTTCCTTTCAGAAACTGTTTAAATTTTTTAAATAAGATGAGAACTTTTTTCACAGCACTATGAGGAACAGGGGTAATTTCTGCGTAGGACTATTTTTGCGTACGTTCCAAATGCTCATTGGTTGAATTGGTGGTCTGTAACCTAAAGAGTCACTTTTTGTCTTAGAAAAAATAAATAACTATACAGGTATCTTCCTACACACATACTGAATGCATTTGCAAAGTTTCAGTGGAATGTGACAAGCACTTTTTTAAATATTTGATTTTTAAATATAGGGTAACCAAGTTGTGCGAGCAAAAAAGTGAAAATATTCTACCATACTGAAATGCATTAAATATTTGCAAAGAACTTTTTCTGACTTTTCAAATAAAAAATATCAATCACAACTTGTTTTTTAACAATATTAATGAAGAAATAATTTTAAAAGTAATCATTTTCTGAGAAATTGGTCTATTTTTAAAAATTTATTTCTGACATGCCTCCCCCTTTTTCTTGATCACATGTCAAAAATCCTAAATCTTTAAATTTTCACAAAAGGTGATATATTTGGCTTTAAATTTGTAAATACAGTGTTTTCACATTAAAACATGACCAGTAAAGGGCACCTAAAGCAAAAAAAGTGCTCAAAAATGGATTTTCCATGTTGCCATAGGGGAATGCTTATATGGCCTTAACCGCAGTAATGAAAGTGAGTTTTTCCTCATTTCTAACCTAATTTTTGCTCAAATCTACACAAAACTTGATTTCAAGTGCTTATTACTACCATATTTAGGTAAATATAGCCCTCAAAGTTTAATATTTGATATTTTTACTAAATTTTCTACACTTTTTAAAAGATAGGACATAAAAATCAGCCAAAAAGACCAATTTTCCATAATTTGGACCTATAACTTAAAAAAATGCATATTTTGAAGGATTTTTGTAGTGTATTCCTCTCATGGCAAAGTTAACAAGATCTTCAAGTAGTTTAAAGCTTTTTCAAGAAACTTTTCATTTTGCCATGGCTTCCTCTTAAGGCTAAAAACCACTAATTCCACTTCCCATAGGCTTCTATGCTAATTTCACAATATTCAATGGCTTCTCTGGACTTTACCTTAACTTTAACCTGCAGATGACTATATATCAGCATGATTCTACATATGTCAGCTCACAATCCTCAGAATGGCATGTGGGGTTAGCAGACTTGCAGTGCAGTACTGGTCACCGGAAGTGAAGGGTCTATAAATAGCATGGGAAATCCCAGTGTTTTCACAAGATAGGGTTATATTTAAAAATCATTATGGAGATTAGGCTTCACATCACAAGAAGCAAAATGCACCTATAAAATGTACAGAAATGTTTTTCCTTTCAGAAACTGTTTAAATTTTTTAAATAAGATGAGAACTTTTTTCACAGCACTATGAGGAACAGGGGTAATTTCTGCGTAGGACTATTTTTGCGTACGTTCCAAATGCTCATTGGTTGAATTGGTGGTCTGTAACCTAAAGAGTCACTTTTTGTCTTAGAAAAAATAAATAACTATACAGGTATCTTCCTACACACATACTGAATGCATTTGCAAAGTTTCAGTGGAATGTGACAAGCACTTTTTTAAATATTTGATTTTTAAATATAGGGTAACCAAGTTGTGCGAGCAAAAAAGTGAAAATATTCTACCATACTGAAATGCATTAAATATTTGCAAAGAACTTTTTCTGACTTTTCAAATAAAAAATATCAATCACAACTTGTTTTTTAACAATATTAATGAAGAAATAGTTTTAAAAGTAATCATTTTCTGAGAAATTGGTCTATTTTTAAAAATTTATTTCTGACATGCCTCCCCCTTTTTCTTGATCACATGTCAAAAATCCTAAATCTTTAAATTTTCACAAAAGGTGATATATTTGGCTTTAAATTTGTAAATACAGTGTTTTCACATTAAAACATGACCAGTAAAGGGCACCTAAAGCAAAAAAAGTGCTCAAAAATGGATTTTCCATGTTGCCATAGGGGAATGCTTATATGGCCTTAACCGCAGTAATGAAAGTGAGTTTTTCCTCATTTCTAACCTAATTTTTGCTCAAATCTACACAAAACTTGATTTCAAGTGCTTATTACCACCATGTTTAGGTAAATACAGCCCTCAAAGTTTAATATTTGATATTTTTACTAAATTTTCTTCACTTTTACAAGATAGGACATAAAAATCAGCCAAAAAGACCAATTGTCCATAATTTGGACCTATAACTTAACAAAATGCATATTTTGAAGGATTTCTGTAGTATATTCCTCTCATGGCAAAGTTAACAAGATCTTCAAGTAGTTTAAAGCTATTTCAAGAAACTTTTCATTTTGCCATGGCTTCCTCTTAAGGCTAAAAACCACTAATTCCACTTCCCATAGGCTTCTATGCTAATTTCACAATATTCAATGGCTTCTCTGGACTTTACCTTAACTTTAACCTGCAGATGACTATATATCAGCATGATTCTACATATGTCAGCTCACAATCCTCAGAATGGCATGTGGGGTTAGCAGACTTGCAGTGCAGTACTGGTCACCGGAAGTGAAGGGTCTATAAATAGCATGGGAAATCCCAGTGTTTTCGCAAGATAGGGTTATATTTAAAAATCATTATGGAGATTAGGCTTCACATCACAAGAAGCAAAATGCACCTATAAAATGTACAGAAATGTTTTTCCTTTCAGAAACTGTTTAAATTTTTTAAATAAGATGAGAACTTTTTTCACAGCACTATGAGGAACAGGGGTAATTTCTGCGTAGGACTATTTTTGCGTACGTTCCAAATGCTCATTGGTTGAATTGGTGGTCTGTAACCTTAATACAACGTTAATTCCGGAGTTGTATCCGGTTTTCGACAAGCGTTTATAATGCTTGCGTCGTTAATCTGTTACGTCATTGTCAGCTTTCATGAAAGCCGAACGGTTCTCAAAAATGAAATGCATGCAATTCAATATTTTCGACCTGAATTACACGGAATGTTCAAAAGGAGAGAAGTGAGGGGAACGTGATCAACTGATCCCTCAACTTGAATCAGTGTCGATTCAAGCTCGAGCTGGAAAAAGCGCCATTTTGTGGACTGTCAGTTCTGTTGTTTATAAATTTCGGTAAGTTCAGTGATCATTTTTACTTGTAGGCGCTTTTTATGAAATTATATTCATAGGTTAAATCACTTTCAATATTTGCAATAATATTACTGTATAGGTAAACTATGGAACGCTAGTTTTGTCTCCGTCAATATGAAATTTGTATATAATTCATGGATGTACACACATAAAATGTTTTGTTAAATGTTGGACATTTGGGAGTTGGTCGCAAGAGGAGGTATGCCAAAGTAAAAAGTGAAAGTAAGGAAACATTGATTAGATCAAGGAGATAGGCATTGACAGACCTAGAAAAAGGGACACAATGACTGCAAATTCAGAAATTGAACTACATGTAAACCTGACACTTCAGGAATATATATATATATATAACCGATATCCCGTTACAAGAATTTCCGAGACATGGTAAGTTCCTTAGTTAACCAGTTCATATTTAGGAGAGAGTACATTACGAAAGGGGACAGAAATATTTCGAATGCCTTAAATTACAAGTATTTACAATCAGATGCATCATGTCAAGCAATTGTTAAATCGACTACCCCACAAATTTTCAGAGGGGTCAGTTATGCGTAGAGTTCGGAACAGTACAAAGCTATGTTGTACTTAGTTTAGAGCATGAGTATGTACATGTATCTCGAAATCATCACTTGAAACCTAAAATTCTGTTGTATTTATTTGCACGTGCTTAGAGTCAGTGAGTTACTCCTTTCATCCAGAGTCTAACAGTTATAAGATATTGATTAGTTTGTTTAGTTATTACAAGGCTCGATAGTCTATTGTTGTTCATGGTCGAATCCTCTTTATGTAGATGCAAATTCTGACACAAGATGCAAGAAGTTGAGAAGCATTATTACTGTATGATGCGTTAAGAATACTATTAATGATTTCGCATCTTAAATTGTACACACATTTTACGAGACTGTTTATGGAGGTTATCTAATATGTACATGTATGGAGACAGAGGATAATTTATTAAAATCGATATTACTTTAGGGTTCAGCATCTACAGATTCAAACAGACACATCAAAGTCATCATTTAAATGACCATTGTAAAGTTTCTTTCTTGTTTTTTTATCTATTTTTTTTTAAATTATGGAGCACGACAGTAACTTTGAGCGAGATACTATTCAGAAGAAATGGTAATACTGCTACTGCACAAAACATACAGTAGAGAAAACCCGAAAAACGAGTAAACTCAGTTGTTAATATATATATATATATATATATATATATATATATATATATATATATATATATATATATATATATATATATATATATATATATATATATATATATATATATTAACGGTTTAGACGCCTTTCAGTCCGAGTGGCTTATTTGTATTGATAAAAAAAGGCCAAACCGAAACATTCATTTGCATGAATCCCTTTGATTTGGTATTTGGTTGATTCAATACAAAGTCAGGGTAGGTTCATAACCTTTACATGAATAAATAATTTTCTTTTCAATACAACAATAACATGACAAAATCAGTAGCCTATTCCTCTAAAACCCAATTTGGTCCTAGTATCCTATCAGTACCTGATATTGGTTTTGAAAATAATTTAAGCCTACAGAAGGTTTTATACAACTCATAGAAGGTTATCTGGTGAGTATTCATCTACTAGAAGTTTATTTGGAACTTTGAATCAAATTCTCCCTACGGTATATAATTTCAACCAAGTTGACGGCTAACAGGGAAAACCCCAAAGGAGGATGACTCATCCAAGCATATGGCTAATTTGCATATGTGAGTAGGTATCATACCACGCCTATTTCAGATTTTCCCTGGTGGTTATCACTATAGTGATACTAAGTCAAGATTGGTATAGTTCTGTTTTTGGCTTCGGAAGTGACTGCTCAAGCAGCTATTGAGATTCAAAATCTGCTTGAAGCCGAAAGTAGGCCTCTTTTTCTATGCTGATGACATCACCACTGACCAATCAGAATACTCCTTACAAACACTTGCAATGTCCCGGTGAAATGTAAACAGGAATGGCGATCGCAAGTTGTGTTTTCTCCAGAAAGGAAAATGCAATATTTGCTAATAAAAATAATACAAATCATACATATAACGATCTCAACATCTGGTAAGGATACTTTCCTAAGGAACCATAATCATAAATAGCGTCAACTAACCGTATCATTTCAACAGGACGTAAAATTTAGCGTTACGACTTGTAAATCTCAATGTAAACAGACCGAAATAGATCGATAAATATTACTAATCAAGTCAAAATTAAGGTAATATCACTTTCCATGACTAATATGACAATCGTAATCGAAATAAATGCATGAGGGGTTACCAATTTGTAACAATATATTTATTTATATATATATATAGGTCTGAAAAATTCTCAACGACGTTAGAACGTTGTGCCCTCCGCGGGACTCGAACTCGTACCGCTGTGACATCTATGGCAACACCGCCTGTACAAAGTCCAGCGCCCTAGACCACACGGTCAGCTAGGCTATATAAAAATATAGCTTTCGCTGGCCGGGTCATTCCTCCTGGCAGGATTAATCTAGGGCTGTAACTTTTTACACGACGTATGGTAGTACGGGACAGTTTATCTAGGTGTTATTATGTAGAATAGAGGATCAAATTAATGACGCATGTCACAACAAATCAATATTATACAAACGTCTTAGAATATGACGACTCTATTCACTACGCTGCTCCATCAGATCAAATTGATACAGGGAAGATAATAGAAACGTATAGAAGGGTCTGAATGTTGGGAATTTTTCAGGAATTTTTCTTCACAAGCGGTGTATCTCGCTCTCTTTTCCCGCGCTTTTGGGGATGGACACGTTTGGACGTAACCATTTTGGCGGAATCTGGCAAGATGAGAGGGGGTCAGGATCCTATAATTTTGCGTTGGACCATATTATTTTATACCTTTCCGTGGTACCACGAGAAGGTGGGTTTAAATAAGGTTTTATTTGTTACCAGAGCGGCCGGTTCACGATTGGTACCAGTCGGAATTTCTCGTCCTCTGTAACCAGAGTGACTTATTTACATGTGGCCTAACGTATGTGAGGATCGGACTCCCTGTTCACTCACTAATGCACGGAGGAAATTCCGTTATCGCCGTTACTAGCGAAAGGCTTAATTAGCCAATTTACTTCTCGGCGGTTTGTACCGTCTTGCCAGATCTCGTCTTTCCGCTTTCTGCAGCCGTTTTGCCAACACAACATTTCACATTTTATTGAATCTTATTAACAGGTGTATTGGGAGGATAAGAAACTTCTAGAATAGCCTGTCGAGTTTCTATGTTTTGTCGTTCTATGCAGATGAGAAGTATTCGTTTGATTACATTCGCTGTAATAATTGTTAATTTGTGTCACATCTTTTTAATCCCAATAAAATATATACATGCACTATATATAAATATATAAATACACTATCGAACTCGCATAAATAAATAAGTATTTTATCCAAGTCGCATGTCAATTAAATAAAGACATTCATTGTGTTTTACAGTCAACGTTGTATGAAACGAGGTTTTAGTACATCAAGTTTTGTGTGGTTTTTGTTTTAAAACATTTGTTTTAACATATTTATATTAAATCAAAACCTTACATGTTCATCAAAATATTTAACTGCATAATGATCTTGTTTATGGTGACTTTTTATCTCCAATGATAGCCGATTGTTTCCTGAACAATTCATAACTCAATGCGTCTCAACACCGAGTGGATTCAACAGATAATTGCTGGTTCACATTTTCTAAATCAGAACTGACGATGCATCTACAAGTGCAAATTATTTCCAAAGAGAGAAGTTCAGATATGAAGTAAATTCTTTAAATAATAGCAAGAAGATAATAATTCAATAACTCGTAATTTTCTTGACTTTGAATCTTTCTTAACTTTCACAAAGACCTTTTTTACCACTTCGGTTAAGTAAAGTACAAAAATAGAATATAACATTTTTGTTTTGTCCATTTATATTACTTTAAATCCTTATTCCTGAAAATAATCAAATATTATGATTAACCTTAACACTGCGAGCGATATTTATCACCTACCAATTCGCAAATTATACTAATGTTAACACGCATTCAACTGAAATATGTAAATGCTTATTTCATAACATCATCTTGTTAATTTTCTTAAACATTCGAAATTTCACAGCCTGCATGTAATTGTAATTAAAAATTCTATTTGGCATACTTCCATGGAGATGTGAGTGACAATTTGACAGACACTTCTACATTTTTGAGAGCAAAGAACAATTTCAATTTTCTCGACCACAGGTTTTGAATGAACTTGCGCCTAGTTTTCAATCATGATTGACACACAATTTGGAAAATTCTGTTTGCCATAATCAAAAAGAGAACTAGAAAGTAAAGAAAAAAAAAACACTTGAAGACAACTGGAAAGTGGTTATCACTGTTAATGATTCACAATTCTGACTTTGTGAAATTAAGCATTAAATTAAGCATGAAAACTGATTTATTTAACGGGTCATAGTTTTCCTTCCCTCGTTTGTCTACCCCGGACTTGACTTTTTATGAGCAACTCGGCGGGTGTTTCTAGAAAAGCAGAGGACGCTTACCCTACCGGTGCACCTAGTCCATGCTCCCAGTTTTTATTGGAGTCCGAGTTGCGCATTTACTTTTGTTACTTTGTATGTATGATTTTAGTTACTTTATGTTCTTTGTTGTGTATGTCTGTTTTCCATGTCTGGTCTTTGTTCCTGGATTACATTCTTTTATAACCTTGGTTCCCTTGATTACTCTTAGATAACATTGCATTAACTGGTTTGTTATTTCTGCTGTTTATGTTGTGAAAACACAAGCTAGTGAAATATAATGAAGGTTTTATTTTAAAAGAAAACCACGGTTAAATCAACAATTAGAGTGTCGAGAATGAATAAAAAAAACTAATGGGAAAAATATCGAATATACAGTAATCAAAAGCAAACGAACATGAAAAAAATAATTGAATTTATAAAAAAAATAATTAAATAAAAACAAACTGGACACCATCATGAACTCGAAGCAGGAAAGAAGCAGATCAATAAAAACAGCGTAATTTATATACTAGGCCCTCTTGCTTGTGTGAACGTTGATCATGTCACTTCCGATAATACTAAATAAAGTATTTAAGTAAAAAGCGAAATAATTACCTAATGAAATAAAATGTCTTCATGGTGCAAATTGACACTTCATATTATATAAGCATAGTCATGATGGCAACATTGAACACATTTTTAAAAATAGCAAATAATGCTGCTTTTGTCATACATGATTGATTCTTTGCTAGTCACATTAAAAAATGGGTTTCCAGTAAGAACAAACATTTTTTTTTCAGTTGAACTGATCATATTTTTCCCTTTAGGTTTGTTCTTCACAGTAGGCGAGATATAGGAAAATTAACATTGTGCATCCATATCAATGTCAGACACGAATTAATTCTAACGACAGACTATAGGATCGAGATTTATCATTTTTGTGGAGGATAATAAACAAAATTTACAATTTTTTTTTACCACAAACCTAACCAACCATTGAAAGTGTTTTAATAGTACTGTCATCAATTCCTAGAGTATCATGGAGGAAATCCCGAGAGACAGCTGCAGTCACACCAATGTCATATAAAGTTACCTCGTTTTTTTTAATGATTCTGTTGCCAAAGCTGTCAACATCATTAACTAGGAAGCTACTGCTTGCGTGTTTGGTCAGAAAACTATTCTAAACAGGGGGAACGCGAAGATTCTTAGAAATATAAATACTTCACAAAGTGAGTGCGACTTTGAGGTTTGAGTAAAATTACAGATTCAAAACGACAAGTTTTAATATGCCCACATCATATACGTAAAGTTTAAAATCTTGTGAAAGATTACGCAACAAGACCACTTTGTTCTTATTTTATTTAAACTATATAATGACAACACTATTTTATCACAGTAAAGAAGAATATGGCAAAAAACCAAAAAAGGACCCTTGTAATCAGTTCCTCATAATAATATACACCCAGGATCAAAGCTCTTTTTTCTCAGTAATCTCTACAACACTGGAAAACTTGCATTTTCGACAAATGTTTTTATTAAGAGTTTCCATGTATTGTTATCAAACAGCATGATAATACCGACTCATAAAATATTAACTGACAACCAATGCATAATTAAGATGTTGTTATTTGGGATTTTTAATCCAATTTACCCTCAAGTGAGAAAACAGTGAAGAAATTTCTTAAATATAACCATTTATCACTGTCAATCTGACTACAGACTTTTCCTGAAACGAGAAATAATTTTAGCAAAATAACCATATTTTGTCAGGAAACCATATCTTTATGATCTGCCATTTGATTTAGAGTCGATCGTGTTGAAATTACGGGTTTACAAGTAAACGTTGGTTGATTAATGACATAGAAAAACTGCGTTAATTATCTTTAATGTTTGTTGAAGCATGGTAAATCAAGTCATCTTTGATTAGAAAGGAATAATCAAAGTTCTTATGACTTTGTTACTGACAGTTAGTCATATTCTCATCTTATTATTACATATTCGTATTTGTTCAGTTATTAGTATTTTCACAGATTATAATGTGGTTAGAATTATCACATTTTTATTACATATCTCCATTCTTGATAAATATAAATATACCAGAAATTAGTCCTGTTTATAAGATATTGTAATAAAACGAATACCAATTCTAGTCTTAAAATTACGATCAATTACAAGTAAACCCCAGTCTAGTGGAATCCATTCTTCTCAATTACTGACGACACTCAATTTCAGTACAATATTAGTTTTCTACATGACAAATTTCGTATTAAGCTGTTCAAGCTTTGAATAGCTTTACGGGTTTCAGATTTGTCTTATGGAAGCGGAAAAATAAATTTGAAGGTTTAAATTCACATAAAGTTAAATCAAAGGATGCTAACAATTTCTAAATCCATTTCCAAAGGCAAATTGCGTCTTTTCTTCTATCAACAATGCTCTATGTATGTCATCGTTATGGTTGCTGGTATTTACGGAATGCTTTTTTGAACTTTCACATAGTTATCGAAGGATGTACTGATAGAAGGAAAAATATGTATAAAAAGCACATGCAATGTGAGACCTCTGGACAAAACAACTCCGGGAACACCAAAGGGAACAATAGACGAAGCAGTATTTGTCACACAACAAACATAAAACAATGTTATTTAAAACGTTCACGCAGAAGAATAAAAAGCACTAATCCCATACAACCGAGGTAAATACAGTTAATCTTGCAAGGTAAACACATTGCTGCTCGCTTACCGCCACGATCAAGTCCGGTGAAAAAAGGATGAACGACAGATAGACGTCATTTTAAAACACAGAGGCTTCATTTCTTGTTTTAAGCATAGTAGAACATCGCGGTGATTGATTTTGATTATCGTATGGAAATGCGTATCTAAGGATTGTTTTAAAGTTTTGCAAAATGACCAACTTTTGGGCTGTTAACGTTTCATGAACCACAAGCATAATTTATGAGATAGCTTCTGTCATCAAAATCCTATTCATAGTTTGGAAATATTTGAATTGCGGTCTGTGAATCAATTGACGTTAATAACGTCATTGTACCAAGTTAGTCAATGGAAGATAATAAATCTTGCCCCCCCCCCCCCCAAAAAAAAAAGAAAATAACTAATCAATAGGCTTATAACAAATCAAATGAAGTCATAAGACATTTTAAAAACAAATTTTCAGTTCTTTCATATTTTTGTTTGGTGCAAACTACACATGTGATTTCTCTCCCGTTGACATATGGGGGACAGGGTAACGATCCGCACCGTGCTTCTACCGTGTATAAAAGCATGCCATTATTATCAGTACCATGACCTGTTTTCTGGGCCTTCTTGTCGACACATATATATTCTGTGGCTGATGCATGACCATAATAACCAGACTTGATGTATCCAGTGTACTCCTTCGTCCAACCTTTCTGACAAGTCTTTCTCCCTATATAAAATATTGAAATATAAAATAGAAGCATTAAAACCCATAATCAAGTAATAAAAATAATTAAAAAAATAACCATTACATTAAATAATGTCTGGCCTGAATATAAATCCATCAAGTGGTTTAAGAGGTGTAGATATACGTGTAACATACGATTAGAAAATCAGAATGATGAAAGGCAGGACATCTTGATATTTTATGACACTCATTTAAAAGTTTATAAATGTTTATATATTATATATTATAATGATTATATGTTATATTAATCTTTATTAGTTAAGGATATTAATCTAGTCTAATTCCACCATCAGAGATTGCTAGTTATTCTGATCCAAAGGATATGCTTGACAAATAATTACATAGTCATTTTAAAATTGTTATCAGATCAAGACCTTTTAATCGGCATAGAGGGTTAAGAAAACCTAAAGTTTTTATTTCAACTTTGAATCTTATCAAATATAACAATATGGAAGACCTCTGTATTTTATAAAAAAAAAACGTAAACTCTTATATCAAATATATTATCACACACACGCACACGCACACACACTACAGAAAAATACAGATTCAAGAAAATTTGGTTTTATTGAGATAAATAAATAAAACTTATGTATAACAGTACAGGTTAAAGTTATGAACGGAAACGACCTACCCAACTACATATCTGAATACACCGACCAGTCATAATTCTAGTGATCGACCTGTTAACTGTCGAACGAAAACGTAACATTCATGCTTATCTGGTATCATTATACGTTTTGTTCTACTAAAAACTTCGCACACTGCACATGGAACTTCATATAGGGAATAAGATCGATGGGAAAATGAATAAAGTCGGTATTCTGTACCATATATGTAGCCATTGCAGCATTGAGCGCCATCGATATGTAATCCCCACTCTGGATTTTTCGAAAGACACAGATATTCGACAGCACCTCATGGATGTGAATAGTGTGAGCCACCAGTAATTCCTACAATGTTAGAACTGAAGATAGAGGTATGTTTTTCCACAGGTACACACTTTTTTGTTTCCTTTTCAACAAAAACAACAGCAGCAAACAGCATTCAATATTCTTTATCCAAATTTTTATATAATTATTTTTCCCAATGAAAGTTATAATATACTTACCCGAATAAATTAGCTTTGCACTTTTCCTATTACAAGACGAACGACCTCATCTCACGTAAGTTATAGCAGGGTGAAAAAAAATCATTCTGTTCTATAGTAAAAAATATAAAAGAAAACAAAGACGCAAACTCTTTAATGTTTCAAAGATTAGATGTATAGTTGGCAAAACAACGACGCCAGTAATATCGGTATATCTATTAGCTGTCTTCTGCAATCACCTGGTTATAGAAACATGCTTTGTTGTTGTGCTTTTGTAAACACACTCGGAGAGTTTTTCTGTAAAAACGTGTTTAAAATATATTTCTTGCATAAGCTATTTAAAAAAAATATTACGGTGTTTGAATACCTATGTTAACAGTAAACGCCTCATATGTAAACCAAAGCCAGATAAAATATATTTCTATCTCCCCTTACTTAATCATTAAGTGCATATAAATACATTACCGGTTGTTGCACTTCCGCTACATTTTCCACTGCCAATGGACTTTTCCAGTTTTGGTATTCTATGATAGACGTCTTTAAACATATCCCTCTCATTATCAAGAAGATCTCTTTTAGATATATCTTTCGAAAGACCTTCTGGAAGCATCATCATTAAGAAAAAAGCATGTCAAAATAACTAATCAAAATCATCTCCTTAAAAACAGCAGTCCAAACAATATTCTAAACATATCACAATTTTCAATTTATATGAAGGTTTTTGTTATTACACTCAATATAACAATTATCAAGTACTAAGTTAACATTCGTATAAAAATTTAGCAAACATGACACCACTTTACCTTACACATATCCACCAGTATCACACATAACTTTATACAAGTAAATGTGATTCGATTCCTTCATCATGTTTACATCATGAGCAACCTTTTAACGTTGACAACCTTTTTTTTTAAACATTTTTAACACTAGGTATCCATGATTGGATAACAAATTCTAAATAAAGATTTTTGTCAGTCGTCAGTCTTGATATTCATTGAAAAAAGCAGTCGGACTTTGATGTTTAAGCTTCGTCATATATCTAAGCTGAATTTAATAAATATAATGTATAATAATCGAGGAACATTTAAATTGGAATCTTAACTAATCAGTTTACCGATTTAAAAGTGAAATAATGTACAAAATTGAAAAGGGGAATGCATCACAGATAATAATCCCAGTTTTCTGTGTGAAAATAAGAAACAAATTAGCCAATGGAAGTTCACAGGCTCGTACAGCTTGTAGTTTCCCACATCTGCTGTCTGCCTTCGACTGACCACTTACACGATAAATATACTGGACTCGTGTAAAATTACCACTTAGAAATTTTACGATACACCAGATAAGAAACACGACTTACGATACACCATATACAATGTGCTATAAATGATGTATGATGTACGTAACACGATGTCATAGTCTTTCGACAAACGGTTGTTACCCATAATGCGATGTTTTTTTTAAAAGAATATTGGAAATATGATAATAGATGGTTTTTTTTAAGACGAATTTATTTAAACTGAACATCTCATTTGCGGTTGTTTTTTTTTTTCGTATAAGATAACTTTTTTTTATATATCATCGTCAATCTATTAATGGCATACGATTCAAATCAAAATTTATTCATGAAAATCAAACAAATAGTTGAAACAAGCATCTGTAAATGCTCAGAAAGAAAGATGGTTGCCCTAAGGCTTTACATATTTAAAAATCCAAAATACATGCTTTACTGTGAGAAATGTCAGTTTTCACTACAAACAGGGACATTGCGAACACTTTTTCTTTCTTTAAAGAAATAAAACAAAAATTTGCTCAATTTTTTTGTAGAATCATACCATATTTGCTAATATGTAGTTCTTAAGATAGATGCGAAAACTTTTGATACATCTAAGAATCCTAAATATGTATTTAGTCTGAGAGATATCAGTTTTACTAGACGCCGGATATTGCAAACACTTAAGCATGTTTGGTGTTATGTAGTATTTTATGTGGATGTAAAAATCTTGATATATCTAAAAATCCAAAAATTGTTTTTCGTTTAAAAATTGATAATTCTCTCTCCACCCAGAACATTGCAAACACTTTGGCTCTGTTAGAGGTTGGCAAGACAATGCAATTTCTTACACTTTAGACAAAATAGAACAAATTTTCCAAACTTTATTATGTTACAGGTGTATCCACCTTGATTTCTCTCAAATTCAGTACTTCAGATTAATATTGGATACTCTATAAGGTCAGAAACATATCATTTCTTAATGAGATCTGGATTTCGGTCATAAAACATTTTAGGCGACACAAGAAACATATTTTTTATAGCCTTGCTCCTAAGTCTGTCTATCAGGCAACGATGACTAACCAACAGTTCAGTTTTCTACTGCTATCAATATTGAGTACCGATTAATTTTTTGATTCTGGCAAGTATTTAATTAACATATTGTAGACAATTAAGTTAAAAACACATGCTGAAATCAAGCCTTCCAAACAGTAAAAATCAAAATTAAACGAATATAACGAGAATGGAAATGGTGACTTTTTAATAGAGACAACAATCCCAATGGTATGACAAACAGTCAGCTCAAGGCCACCTATTGGTCTTTAATGAACGACAAGGAAACCCTCACACTAAAGGGCAGGCTGCAGCGGACTCTAAACCAACATTATACATAGGTACAGCCCCTATATCATCCAGCTACATAAAAGTTAACTAAAAGTATACAACAATACATACAGAAGCCAGAAATTTCTGACTTGGGACAGGCCCAAAAAAAAAATAAAAATGCGGCGGGATTGAATTACTTTGGCGTGATCACAACCCTCCCCTGTTAAATCTGTTCATTGTGGAAAAAATATTACACAATTAAACACACCTAAAATCATTTAAAAAAGGTCCGAGTCCCTTGTAGGAGTATCAAGGGAACCAAGATTCTAGTGGTAATCAAAAGAATGCAATCCAGGGTCAAAGATCAGACATGGAAAACAGACATATAAATAAAAAAGGGGGAAAGAGTAACTAAAATAATACATACAAAGTAACAAAAGTAAATGAGCAACTCGGACTCCACTGTAAACTGAGAACAAGGACCAGGTGCACCGATAGGGTAGTCGTCCTCTGCTAACAAAACTGAAATAAAGAAACTGATTAAACGTTACACAAATGAAAAAAACAGAGGACTTCTAGCTGACATACCACATCTAGGCCAGTTTAAACCTACCAAAAGTTATGTGCTCATCCAATGTAAGTCCATATCATGCAGACAATTTATTTCACAACTATAAAGTCAAACTTTAAATTAAAGTTCTTTATGCATTCTCTATGTATTTTCTTAATTTTATTGTCATTTAAATGAATCCAAATTGAAACGTACATTAAACAATGAATACTTAATACAATATATACAGGTTATGAACATTTGTCTTTTATCTTATGTGAGTTACATGTTGTGCATGTATGCGTTTTATACCACTTATTAGTTCAATTAGTGCCATATGTTGCCTGCATTGAGTCTGAATAGTGTATATTGACATTTAAGAGTGACCGTAATCGTAAATCGACCCTTATTCGAAATTAATTTCGAAGAAAGTTTTTCATTTTCTATTGTCGTTCATTACTGAAGATTTAATCGGATATAAAGGAATGCAGTAAAACTTATAATTGTTTGTTAAACGCTTTTACTTACTGATACTATCAAATTTACTTGAACTTCCAATTAACTCAAGATGTAGGACACAACAATCAGACTAAGAAGAAATGATAAAACTAAAAGGAAAGATTAATTAGTCTTTTATTTGGTATGCATGTGACTTCCCTTCCTTCCACATACGGGGGGCCAGGTAAAGAACCACATTTTGCTTCCACCATATACAAAAGCCTCCCAATAAGCTTAGTACCATGACCTATTTTCGTATCCTTCTTGTCGACACAAATATATTCTGTGGCTGATACATGACCATGATAACCAGACATGATATATCCAGTGTACTCCTCGTCCAACCTTTCTGACACGTTTTCTTCCCTGTACATAATATTAAAATAAAAAATATCATTAACAAAATCCAAAATTAATTAAATAAAAAAATCAAAATAACCGGTTACATTATGCGTGTTCTTTATAAGGTACATAAAATCAATCACACGTTTAAGAGATATAACGAACAAGTAGAAAATCTGTTTGATAAAATGCCAACAATCTTTTACAACCCTCGTTTTTAAATGGGTTAAATAATTGTACGTTATAAAATGGATATTTATGTAGCCGTCTTGATCCTCCACCAGTAACACAATCCACTGGAATGAATGCTAGTTATTTTTATCAAAAGGTGATCTTTCTTGACCAATTATATTGCTCTTGTTTTCAACCCGAGTCCAGAAGGTATAAAAAAACACAGCATTAAGTTTTAGTTCCACTTAACAATATTGAAGAAATCAGTATTTCAGAAAAAAAAATGATAAAAAAATGCAGATGAAAAGCATAAATGCGCAAAACTTCTATACCAAATAAAGAAAGAAAATAGTTAGATTAAAAACCACTTGTATATATATTTACTAGTAATTAAGATATTTAAATGAAGCTTTTATAATATTTCATATATGAACATGACAAGTGAGTTTTATATAAAAAATCATACATTACTTTGTGTTTTGTTCTCAGATAGCTATTTACCTTTTTATTATAAAGATACAGGAAAAATCAAATATATGATAAGGACCAGTATGGTAAGAATTTTATTTTTCTTTGCTTTTAAAATACACGAAATAATTTATTGTTACAAACTCTGTAAAGACTATACACTTTTCATAAAACTTTATTGTAAACATCAATACCATATGATTTTATTTACTTTATTTTAATGAATTTATTCATTAGTCAGAAACATATTTAAGTAGCACTCCAGCTAAGAATCCTGCAAAATGTGATTCATGGGCAAAAAGCCTACATATTTTTATTTTTGATATTTTGTTTGAATTGCCATAGTAAACAGAAATTAACTTTCAGTTTTCTACATAACCTGTGCTCTTAGGAGATAAAAAATATATATAGAATGTACTGTAAATTTAAAAATTAAAGGAGATAACTCTGAAAATGAGACTCAAATACAATATAATCTATTGGATTTTCAATATTGTTTATCTCCCAAGAGCAGGTAGATTGGAATGAATAATTACATATTTCATAGTATATACCCATAAAACAACTTAATTACAAAAATAAAAATATGTAGCCTTTTTTTTTAGGTGTATCACATTTTTCAGATTTTGCATGATTCTTACAAAGACAACTACTTAACAGGTATTTAACATTTCAATTTCTGAGAAAGTGTATTTTACCTTAAAGCTAATACAGTAATCGCCCTGTATTTGAATTTGAACGGGTTGTCAGTTCAAAATTCGCTATCGATTTTATCTTGTAATTTATCTATCTATTTAAACTATCTTAAAAACAGTTAGTTTTACTGCTATATACTTTTATGTCTACCTGGTATCATTAAACATTTAGTTCTACCAAAAACTTCGCACACTGCACATAGAACTTCATATTCAGAATAAGATAGATGGAGAAATGAATTTTGGTACAACCGGTATTCAGCACCATATGTATAGCCATTGTAGCATTGAGTGCCGTCAATATATAGTCCCCATTCTGGATTTTTCGGAAGACACAGATATTAAGCAGCACCAACTGTGTGAGTATAGTATGAACCACCAGTAATGCCTACAATGTCCATACTGAATATAAGGATAATCATGTTTAACAATATATATAATTTATTTCGTCTTATTTTAAAAGTGTAGTGGCATTTGACCATCAATATTCCCCCAAAATATCAATGTTGTTGTATAACAGTATAACTTGTTCTTAAATTAGTAAACTGTAAAAATATCTGGAAAAATGTTTGTGCAATCAGTTTACTGTTGTGACGTCATAATGGCACCACAATTATACGTTAATTTACAACAAATGCTGATAATTGTAAATTTTATTACGAGAATAGGTATGGTGTATATGTCAAATAGACAAAAAAAAACCACCGGGATGAAAATGTCAGCTCAAGGCTACCCATTGGTCTTCAATGAACGATGAGAAAATCCTCACAGCACAAGTAAACTAGAGGTGAAAACGAAACATAATACACTGATGCCAGAAAGGCGCAAACATGCAGTGGGGTTCAAGTACTTTGGCGTAATCACAACCCTCCTCCATTAAATCTGGCCACTGTGAAAAAATATTACACAATTAAACATACCTAAAAAATATCCGAGCCCCTTGTTACAACAGAAATAAACTGAATATAAATTACAGAAATGTACAAAATAAAGTCTACTAGCAGTGAACTGTCATATCAGCTCTAGAAACTATGTCCACATCCAAGAAACTACTTCATATTTTCTAATATGATGAACTATGTGATAATTTATGTGTTCACCAAATATATATAGTTGATTCGTGGATATGGACACCATTTCCATGCAAAATAAGGGTACAACAAAAATTACCGAACACTTATCCGATCCATAATCAAGTCAAGTCCAAAATAAATCTGGCAAAATAGATTCAACCACCGGCAGAGCTGACATTAATATGACTTTAAAGTGACCAAAAGAGATTTACGGAATATTTGAATTTAAGTCAACTTCAAGCAATTCTATTGTTGTTTTAGTGCAAGAATTATGGGAAGTCTTTATGTTTTCTCATTTGTTACAGATTCAAGTTTCCCAATTCGCAATTAAACAATTCAACACTTTATGACTAACCTTTATCGCCCCCTATCATCAACTACAACAACAATAAAAAAAAAATAAATACTTTTTACAAAAATATATGTATTTTTTTTATTTCAAATTTGATGTAAGTGTTAATATACTCACCTGAGTAAACTAATTTTGCACTTTTACTATTACAAGGCAAAAAACCCCATCTAACATACGTTTTCCCAGGCAGAACAAAATCCTTCTGTCCCGTAGTACAAAATACAAATGAATAACCAAATAAATACACGCTTTAATGTTTTAAAGGATTTGCAAATTGATTGCAGAAAAAAAATAATGGATCAATTTAGGACAGCATGTTACCTATTTTGAATACTTATTTACTTTTGAGGATTCTATATTTGAAATAAATCAGTTGTTTTATTGTTATTGCAAAGACAATCTGCTTTTTGATTTAACAACCCCTAGATTAATGAAAGTACTGACGTTACTGGTATTTAAAGTACACAGACTAAATACAACGATAATAAACACAGACAAAAAAAGCAACAAAGAAAATATGAAAACCAAAGAATTGAAGCAAGAAAAAGAAGCATACAAAAGGTACTAAAACCCTTAAACAAAACACTAAAATTGGCCACTCTACTTTCAGATGGTCTTTAAGGAATGACTGTGATATTTTTTTCGGTTTATGGGTTAATAACCTCAATCATGTGGTGAACACTAAATAACGGTAGTAGGTTATTTTCAAGTGTGCACCACAGGCATTGAGGTTATTTCAAATAGACCGGAAAAATATAACAGTCATTCCCTGTAATTCAATTTTAGTATTAACATTTAGGGAGTAAATCAGCAAAAGGTTGATGACGTCACAGTCACATTACAAAATTTGGTCTATGACATGATGGACAAAATTTGCATCCAATCAGAAAGCGTGTTGCAGCAGAAATTAAATTATTATACAATAAACAATGAATCTAGAACGACGTTTTGTTGATGTATTTTAAGAAAATAGATATAGAACGTAATTATAATGATTATAAAAAAGAACTAAATGTATTATTCGCATTTTCTATTAAGAAAACATATTAAGATGTTTGAATGAGCATGATAGTAGTAATATGAAAACCAAAGCCTGGAAAATATTTATTATTACTTTTTCTACCTTTCCTTACTCATTAAGTATAAAGGAATACATTGTATTTTCCTGTTGTTTTATTTCATCCACATTTCCTTCTGCAAATTGAGTTTTCCAGTTTGGATATTCTCTAATGGATATCTTTAAAGATATCTCTCTCCTTATCAAGTAGGTCTCTTTTACTTATTACTTCAGCAAGACCTTTCCCTATCACTATCAAAAACAAGATAAGCATTTCAATGTTAAAGATATAACCATGTATTCAAATACAGTAATTAATGCTATGTTTGACACTGAACACACTTTAAATGGTAAAGGAAAACTATTGACCAAACTTTACGACAAACGTGCTGACTTTTCATTCAGAATTGACAACTGTCCTTTCATCTGTGCCAATATCCCTTCAGCACCTGCGTATGGAGTGTTCATATCACAACTCATACGTTATGCCAGAGCTTGCCGAAATTACGCAGACTTATTGTATCGCGCTAGACTTCTTACAATTAGGCTTTTGGAACAGGGTTACAAGGTAGAAGTCCTCACTACAGAAGTTTTATGGTCGTCATCATGATCTCGTGGATCGTTACAGTGTATCCATCTGCACCATGAAAACTGATTTGTTCAACGTGTCAGTTTTCATTTCCTCTTTCGTCTACTCCAGACTGGACTTTTTATGAGCAACTTGGCGGGTGTTTCTATAGAAAAGCAGAAAACGCTTACCCTACCGGTGCACCTGGTCCATGCTTCCAGTTTTTAGTGGAGTCCGATTTGCTCATTTACTATTGTTACTTTGTATGTATTATTTTAGTTACTTTATATTCTTTGTTGTGATTGTCTATTTTCCATGTCTGGTCTTTGTCCCTGGATTACATTCTTTGATTTCGGCTAAAATCTTTGTTACCTTGATAACTCTTTCATACGTTACGCCAGAGCGTTCCGTAACTATGCAGACTTTTAGTACCGCGCTAGATTTCTTACAATTAGGCTTCTAGAATAAGGTTATGTTGCTACAAGATTGAAGTCACTACAGAAGTTTGGTAAATCAAATCATCTTGGATTAGAAAAGAATGATCCAAGTTGTTATGAAAATATTACTGTCTGTGTCAGTCATCTTCTCCTTGTATTATTACATAGTGTTTTTGTTCAGTGGTTAGTATTTTTACAAATTATGTTGCGGTTAGAATTGTCACATTTTTATTACATGTCTCCATTCTCGATTAAGAATTAGTATTATTATACTTCATTACTTACTTTACTATATAAAAGTATTGCAGTACTTTTGCTGTTTCATTCTTTTCAGTCGTCTAGATAATTAGCTCCCCTCCCGGTGAAATAGTTTTGACTATTTTCCCTCTACGGTAAATTTACAAGTTTGATTTCACAATCAAATTTCTCGGACTTTTTTGTCTCATTCAATTCATTGGTCTAAATCGAATAACGTCGTGGGAGAGAACTCGGGAGTTTTCATAGTAGGAGGTTAAACACCGAAACTGCAGACGACAACAACAAAATGTTTGAGGGATGTAGGTTTGCTTCCCTGGTTTTTCAGTATAATAATACATTTATTAACTTGATGTGAGAGTAATAGCATTTTTATTGTTTCCTCTGTACTAACTATTGTCCTGGGCGTTACCTCGGACAATATTTAGTACCTCGGGGACAATAAAAGTGCTATTACTGTCAAACGCAGTCAATAATTGTATGATATTTATTTTGTGCAGTTGGAAAGTTGGTATTACTTAATACACATACACATTCGTTATTTTTTCCCAAAATGAATGTTCTCTTCTGTACCATATATATAATGTAATTCATAGTAGGAACCATGTAAACGGGCAAATAGGTTAAGTTTACATCTATGACATTATGATAAAACGAGTACCAATTCTAGTCTTAAAGTTACGATGAATTACGAATAAACCCAGGTCTAGTAGGATCAATTCTTCTCAATTACTGACGACACTCAATTTCAGTACAATATGAATTTTCTTTTCCACCATATATAAAGCCACTACTTCCTTGATTCCCGTCCTTATATAAACCCCAATCTGGACGTTTTGGAAGACATAGAAATTCAGCGGCCCTCCTCTATGTTCGAAATCAGAACCACCGGCAGTGCCTTTATTTTTTAATTATACAAACAATTTTGCAATAAAAATGCAAAACGACTTTATTTATGGCATTTTTCTATGAACAAAGAAGTATGGTACGAAATGATTTTAACGATGTGCATACGACATTGGTGATGAAAGCAATACAACATTCTATGTTTAAAATATCAAACTTTGATCTTAATGGGGAGAATAGTTTAGATGTATGTGTCTAAGTGTTGCTTTTATGTTTGGATTCTCATTTGAGAAATATATATTATATGACTTATATTGAGGATTAAGTATAAACTTGAAAATCGCTCCTTTTATTTAAGCTTTCTTAATATTAATTAAACTTTTTAAAGCTGTATGATAATTATAAACATATAATTGCTAATCAAATATTTAATACTTACATTACGAGGATATGTTGACAAATGATAACTCAGGCTCTTATCTTCTTTCATTATATATTGCATTTAAACAATCAAACCGAAAACATATATTTTTCGCTTACGTGAATAAACTAACTTTGTATTTGAACGACCCCACCTTACATAGGTTGATCCTGGCTGACTGGAGAGAGTTTGACATAAACAAGTTAAAAATATTACATTTCAAAACAGTTTACCCAATAGTTACTAAAATACTATTATGCATTTCATATGTTTGTATGGTTCATTTCATCATATTTAGACCACTTGAAATTTCTACAAGATTATACCTCATTTTTATTCTACAAATTTAAACGCTGGCTACGTACACGTATCGCATCTCACTTTTTTCCTCATTATTTTTAGAGGTATTGTTATTCTAATAAATGAATGTTCTTATGTTGTTATTTTCATTATCAAAATGAACTTTTTCGATAAAAGAAGTGCATGTGATGTGTAAAAGTAAGATAATAAATCTATGAAAAAAAAAAAAAAACAAAAAAAAAACAGAAACAAAAAAACAAAACACAACGTCATGCATTATAAATACAAATTGGCAATATTGAGACAATATTGGTAATTTTGTATTTATCGAAAATCTCAATATCACATTTAACACCAAAGCACAATTCATCGGAAAATGTTTGCATGTTCGAAACTGTCGTACATTATTAAATTTTTTTTTTATAAACTTAAAATTCAGCATTAAAAAAGTGTTTCAAATGAAAACTGACAAACGATGGTTGGATAGACATTTCTAATCACTTAAATTCATTAGCAATTTTCTTTTGATAAAGTCGACGATCATGTACTGATTTTTCAGACAAACTATTTAAAAAAGTTTTTATTTAGGTAAATAAATATACATACTAACATAACTGAGAATCTAATAATATGCAAGTTCTTAAACACACTCGATACATAATTCCACTTTACTCATATGTCGTAATTCAGTACCTGTAGGTTTTATCTCGTATTGCATATTTTTGTGTCATGTCTCCTTTAATATATTCATATACACAAGCCAGATTACTCATGGCAAATTAAAATACGCTAGTATATGAATATAGACTGAGCTTATAGAATTTACAATAAAAAAGTCTATATAAAAAAACACGATTATAAAAATGACGATGAAACCTAGGTAGTTACAGTTAAAATGATAATTCAGACATACTTGATATGTGATTTCTTTTCAGAGGCATATTTCTTCTCATCAGAAACTCGCGTCTTATTTGTTCATCATTTTTTATTTTATATTGAAATCAAATTAAAAAAGTGCAAAAACTATAACCAAACATTTACTTTTATGCTTCCTTTAACATTTATCCGAACGGATAGACTACAGAAACATTAAGTATCGATTTTTTTGTCACACACGATAGACATATTAACAAATATCCTGTAAAATATAAAATATAAGACTCCTTTATGAATGAAATGCGTAAAAAATTGGTAAAATAAAAAATTCTCAAGCAATTTTGTGCTGTAAACTTGAAAGGGATTCGAAGAGAACCGACGGAATCACACAACGAATAACATTAAATAACCAAAATAACACAGACAAATAACAAAACAACCCCATCTCTGAGTTCATGCTTCCTGTGATGATTCTTATATTATGAGTCTCGTTGTTTTTGATTAAGTAAATGTCTTGTTTTCCGATCTCTCCTTTAACTGTATTACAGTGTTATAGTTAAATAACATACAATCTGAGTCGGTACAATATAATCAAATACTGGTGATCCCCATATAAATGGACTTATTAACACTCTCTGAATGGCGTAGATAAAAAGGCCGTTCATTAAATATCTTTTCACATATAATGTTTGTCCTCAACCCGAATTATACATTAAAATTAGAAAGCATTGAGGGAGGAAAAAAGATCAAAAGTCATTTTGAATTTGGAAATCTTACCATACTTATCATTACTTTTTGTTTCAAATTATTCTTTGATAAAAAGTAGACACAAACTGCAGATGCAATTAAAAATATTATGAGAACAGGACAGGAAGGAACTGTGACAATGACTACTTTTATATTCTTGACTATATGTACGTTCATAGCTATTTTTGTTTGACTGACATCTACAGTGATGCAATGATTTGCAAAATTGATTTGATAAAACGAGTTACATACCTGCATGCAATGCAAATGAAAAATAAGTCATATTTGCCTAACTATATGTGGTCTGTAAACTCGTTGTGATTTTTCTACTTTTACAGTTAGTTAAAAATTCGTTTGGTCAATTCGTAATAGTGATAGAAGGCCTTAAATGGACCTTGAAACAGAGTTAGTCTAATTTTTTTACCTGAAATTTTGCCAGCTAAATCTTTGATAAATATTAATGCTTAAATTTCGTTTTTTTTTCCACATCAATTGAAACTACATGTTGGATATCCTATAAAGCAACGCTCTCAAATGAAATATAATGACAAAATTACTGAATTATAAACTCTAGGCAATAGTTAGAGGGGAAAGGCAAAGTAATGTTCGGGTAACAAATGGCAATAAACTCTAGGCAATAGTTAGAGGGGAAAGGCAAAGTAATGTTCGGGTAACAAATGGCAATAAACTCTAGGCAATAGTTAGAGGGGAAAGGCAAAGTAAAGTTCGGGTAACAAATGGCAATAAACTCTAGGCAATAGTTAGAGGGGAAAGGCAAAGTAAAGTTCGGGTAACAAATGGCAATAAACTCTAGGCAATAGTTAGAGGGGAAAGGCAAAGTAAAGTTCGGGTAACAAATGGCAATAAACTCTAGGCAATAGTTAGAGGGGAAAGGCAAAGTAAAGTTCGGGTAACAAATGGCAATAAAAAGGTAAAAATCGGAAAATTAAAAACAACTTCAATGACCCTGACTTAGTAGAGTAATTTGCATTCGAAATAGTGGGCTAAACAAGGTTTTGTAACACGCAAAAACTCCCACAATTGCTTCCGGTATATGACAAGATATACAGGCACTATAGAACTGGCAATGAACAAAGTTGGTAAAATCAGTACTCAAAACATTACAGATGTATTATTGAACATATTAAGAAAATCCTTCGTCCATAACTTTTTCAGTCGATAGTCAATAGAATGTTACATAGATTTGTACATCCAAAATAAAGTGTAATCATTCTAAATCCAGCGTCTGAAACAGTAGAAATTTAAATTAAATAAAGTTCATATCGTGCAGACAATTTATATCACAAGTTCTCTATGCATGCATATTTACTTATTTTTATTGTTAATTTAGTGCATT
Source organism: Perna viridis (assembly GCA_037379345.1). Classification (NCBI taxonomy): domain Eukaryota; kingdom Metazoa; phylum Mollusca; class Bivalvia; order Mytilida; family Mytilidae; genus Perna; species Perna viridis. The sequence goes on along the minus strand of CM074512.1, from coordinate 38,927,871 downwards.
TAAATCAAATTAATGAGTGAAAAGTACATTATTTATGAACATTTGTCTTGGGTGAGTGGCCAGCTCTACAAAGATACGTTTTTAGACCGCATGCAGAAGTTCGGATCGACAGTGAATGCTTACATGTTCTCTATACGTACGTGTGTACTTCTACGCGGCTGCACATATCATGTTAAACGTAATTTATTACGCTGTTTAACATATTTTTGATATTTCTTGTTATAATTCAATATTCTAAATGAAACAATCATATAAAAAAAGATTCGGCTTTTTTGCAGTCAAAAAGCTCATTCATATATTTCAACAGTTCAGAGGGTGTCCATGCAAAAACAAGGCTGTGGGTGGCACATGAAAAATTTTGTTTTTAAAATATTTTCATCTATCTCATATTACAAATGCATCCTTTTTTCAAAGTTAAATGTTGGATTTTGATTAACTGCAACGGTTATAAAGGGAAATAGAAAGCACTGAAATTCATTGAAAAAAGGGAGATAACTCTTACATTTTGAGCAAACTTCGGTTGTTTTCATAACAAATTTCTAAGCCATCCATTTAAAAAAAATCTTTGTACTCTTGGACATACAAATGATATAAACATTACATTGGAACCAAAAATTCAGTGGGATCAAATTTACCATGTGCCATCCATACCATAGGAACGAATTACCTAGTTCCTTAGCGGACAGTCTCTTAAATCTCCGCCAAAAAAAAAATCTTCAAAGTTTGAAAATAAAATGTGTATCTAAAATCGCATCTAAGCTCAATTTATGCCTGGTTATACCTGCATTGTACAGTAGCTCATAAATGTTGCTAGTGAACTTGACCTGGATCATATTGTTCACGTTCTGCAGATTAAAATCGGCTATAAAGGAATGCAACAAAACCTGTACTGGAATGGTAAACGTTTCTGATTACTGGCGCTCTCGTGATAACTTGAAAATCCAATTAATAATTTTCAATAAACTAAAGATGTGTGTCACGACAAGCAGACTAAGAAAACAATTGAAATGGAAAAGAAATGATCCACTAGTATTTTATTTTGTACAAAAACGCATGTGAATTCCCTCCCGTTCATATATGAGGCCATTGTGCTTCTACTATGTTCAAAAACCTGCCATCGTCGTTTGATGCATGACCTATTTTCTGAACCTTCTTGTCAACAAAGATATATTCTGTCGTAGATACATTGCCATAATAACCAGACATGATGTATCAAGTATACTCCCTCGTCCAACCATTCGGGCAAGTTTTTCTTTCTTTATGTTTTATCAATGAAAAAATATCAACAAACCCAAACATGAAATTATTTTTGGTTATGTAAACACCACATCGTACAGAAAAGTGGTAGGTGGTAGCAGTCAAAGAGTAATCAAGGGAACCAAGGTTATAGCGGTAATCAAAAGAATATGATCCAGGGACAAAGACCAGACATGGAAAACAGACATACACAACAAAGAACATATAGTAACTAAAATTATATATACAAAGTAACAAAAGCAAGTGAGCAACTCGGACTCCACTAAAAACTGGGAGTATGGACCAGGTGCACCGGTAGGGTAAGCGTCCTCTCTGCTTTTCTAGAAACACCCGCCGAGTTGCTCATAAAAAGGCAAGTCCGGGGTAGACAAACAAGGAAAGGAAAACTACGACTTGTTGAATAAATCAGTTTTCATGTGACTAAAATTCGCTTCCAAAGTTCGCCCCATCAATCTAAAAAGCCACATGACAATTTGAAATGAATAAAACAAAGATCTAAAGTAAAACAAAACTCATAAAATATTCACAATATAACAAGTATAAGTTAAGTATGTTAATTATAAAAAGCTTCAATTATCGTTTTTATATAATAAGATTTACCTATGCGTTTTTATTAGGAAATTTGTACCAGTATATATACATGTAATGATGAATCATTTCTCATCTTCGTGACATTTTTGTACGGAGATGATATTTTTATGGTTAAAAATTACTTCACATCCTAAAGCTTACTTAAATTTTAAAAGACATTAGGAATAAGAAAGCTTTGCGTACTGTACAGAAAAAAAGAGAAACAAATAAAAATCAGACATGCGTCAGTTTATATTATACAATGAAATACACATTTAATAAAAAAAAAAAACTTTTGTCGGTAAGACAGGTTTCAAAATCCATTGTATTTTGGACATTTTTACTGGTAACTAGATGAGTTGACTTTTATTGAAATAAATAAAACTTATACTGTTCAATATCTTAAACATGTACACGTGATGACCCGGAATGACGTACGTCACAAAACAATTACATATCTGTATATATCAGAATACTAGTGGTACTGACCTGTTAATAATAGGATAGTTAATTTGAAAGTGTGAATAACCAAAATATTATTACAAATGCCGAAGAACGCCAACTTGTTCCGCGCACGAGTTAAATCCTCAAGCATTTTGGCACGAGTGATCATATTTTGGTTATTTATGATAAACAATTGATTATCATATTTATTATATAGATTTTCCTCATATTTTATCGATATTTTCAACATGAATTTTAAATTTTGTGATTGGCAGATTGATATAAAAGTTGTAACGTTTTGGCGAGAGAAAGAGTGAAATTACCGAATTTATTTCACAGTGTAAATTATCGAAATTTATAACACTAGGAACATTCGATAAAACGCTGATATCTATATAATAATTGAATTTTAACTGTTTATAGAAAGCGTAACTGTTGCATACTTTCATGTTAACCTGGTATCATTATGCGTTAAGTTCGACAAGCAAATTCGCAACTGCACAAGGAACCTTATAACAGGGAATAAGATCGATGGAGAAATGAATACAAAACTCGGTATTCTGTGCCATATATATACCCATTAGAGCCTTGTGTGCCATCAATATGTAGGCCACACTGAAAATGTGTTTGGGAGACACAGATATTCTGCAGCACCTCCAGTATGAGAATAGTATGAACCACCAGTAAAGCCTGCAATGTTAGTTGATAATTATGTTTTTACATTATATACTCATTTCAATTCAACAACAACAAAAATGGAATTATATATGTATTCCAATAATAATTGTAATTTTATTCGTGATGATTAGTGATATTTCACCTACCCGAGTAAACTAATTAAAAATATTTAATATTTTTCTTGTACAAGTTATCTTTTGTTTATATATTATGATTTTCGAATACCTATGTTATTAATAGTAAACCGCAAACAAGTAAACCATCAAACTATATATTTTTATTTGTTCTCACCCTTTATTAATCATTTAGTGCATACTAAATTGTCATACTTACTTTTATATTCTCAAACATTTTCTACTGCCAGAATTTTCCAGTTACAATACTCTTAAAATATCTTTAAACATGCCCCTCTCCTTATCAAGAAGGTCTCGTTTAGATACTTCTTCCGACAGACATTTTGAAAGTATTATTATAAATAGAATAAGCATGTCAAAAAAAATCATTTGTTAGAACACAGCAGAGAGAAATCCAGGCAAAATTCTTAACAAATAATACTTTTCATTTTATACGAAAGTTTTCTTATTGTGCGCAATATTACACATATCAAGTATTAAGTTAATAGTCCGTTGCTTTTTTAAATGTCGTTCCATTTACTCTTTCCAAGTCATGTCTCATGATATTGAGGTTTAATTCATGTTGGTGGTACTTCATTTTGCGATTTTAGAGAAACAAGAGAATGAATGAAAAACAGTTATATTAAAAAAGAAAATAGAAATTAAAGCTAAGATCACTGATTTAGGTTCCATGCATTGTTCACATATAAATCGGATTTCCTTCTTTATGTGTTAATATATCAAAACAAAAAGCGTTTTTTTTTCAGTATGCTGTAAACATGTTTAAATGAGTAACCTCACATTAGCATTATTGGAAATACACAGGAACACCGATATTCAAATATAAATTGTCTACAAGAAGTATTCATAATAAAAAAAATCGACATAGGTAGCTAAATCAAGTACTTACAAGTTCTATCATATGCAATACCTGGAAATACAGGTACCACAGTGGTTTGGGGGTTTGAATTTTGTCAAAGTATACTTTCGGTAAACAATCTAATGACATAATCCGAGTCAGAAAAGTCTGACTACTGGTCTGATAAATACATTCGGAGACATTTGGCCTCCCAACCGGAGACATTTGGCCTCCCAACCGGAGACATTTGGCCTCCCAACCGGAGACATTTGGCCTCCCAACCGGAGACATTTGGCCTCCCAACCGGAGACATTTGGCCTACCAGCATTAGCATGGGCCTAGTAATTTTAAAATACGAAAAAATAATCCAAAATAAGAATGCTAAATTTCGGTCTTCTGTACACTCATGTTTCATGAAGTACCTAATCATCAACAGCATTAAAAAACTGAAATAGAAATGTACAAAAACTACACGAAGAACTCATAACCAAACAAATTAAAGAAGCCAAGATTAATAGAGGTAACAACAAAATTACCGAACACTATTCCGATTCATAGTCAAGTCAGATGGGTGACCATAATAATAAGACATGATATATATATATATATGTGTACTCCTTCGTCCAACCATTCTGACAAGTCTTTCTCCCTGTACATAATATCAAAACACAATATCAACAAAATCAATTCAAACAAAATGGAATTCCACTGTTTGTGGTGTTATGTATGCACCCCTCGTTCAGAGAATTCATATGCGACACAAACTCGTTTACAACGTATGCCTATCAATATAAAAATCACATACAGTCAAACCTGTATATGTGGCCATTTGTATTCAGCAATAATCTTTCTTAAAATGACTAGACTTTAAACATCTCTATATGTTGCTTTCTATGTAAATTCAAAATAAATACAAAGACCACCTGTTTTATATGACCATGCATTGCTCTTCCTTCAAAGTTCTATCGAGATCGCCTTTACTGTACACAAATCAATCCAAAAACTTCTAAAGTAACGATGTAACAAACTTTTTAAACATTTCTTTGAAATTTCAAAATGTTTTTAAAAAAACTCAAACTTATAAAATTTCACATTATGATAATAGCTAGTTACTTTGTTCGCAGGAACAGTGAAACTTTTAAAGCTTCAATAACCGTTTTTATGAAATACAGTTCACAGCGATTTTTTTAAAAGAAATTAATACCAGTATTTATATATGTAAATATAAAACATTTCCCATTTTCTGTAAGAGTCTTGACGATTATGTAAGAAAATGTTGTTGATTTCACAAAAAAATCTCAATGCTTTAAGTGCTTTTTTCATGGCGATAATAGTAGCTTTCTCGCATCCTTAAACAAAAAATCACAATTCATTTGAAATATAAAAGACTTCAGTATTGCATAGAAAAAATATTACGTACAATTTTAAATCACAAACGCGTTAATCTATGATATACATCGAAACACACACACACACACACACACCAAAGGAAAAAGAAATAAAAATCAGACAGGAAGGTTTCGAAAGCCCTAGTATATTAGATATGTTAACTGGTTACTAGATGAAACTACTTTTATTGAACAAATAAAAAAAATACATACTATTACACATTGTAAACCTATGAATGGCCTTTCAAACATGAAAATTACATACATGAATGCGTCAATATGTCAGAATTCTAGTGCTATCGCGACTTGTTAATTGCATGTTTACTGTTACTGTTCAAGAAAGTGTAACATTCGTGTTTACCTGGTATCATTAGTCCGACCAAAAACTTCACACACTGCACATGGATTTTCGTATATGGAATAAGATCGATGGATAAAGGAATTTTCGTAAACTCGGTATTCTGCACCATATATGTAGCCATTATCGCCTTGCATGCCATCAATATGTAGACCCCACTCTGGATTTTTTGGAAGACATAGATAGTCAGCAGCACCTTCTGGGTGAGAATAGTGTGACCCACCAGTAATTCCTATAATGTTAGAACTGAAGTTAAAGGTATGTTGTTATAACATGTATACATTTCTTTTGTTTCCTTTTCAATTAAAACAACAACAAAACAGCACTAAATATCGTTTAGTCAAATTTCATTGTTGTAATATTCCCGAATAAATTAGATTTGCACTGTTTTAAGACGAACGACCCCATCTTACATAAGTTGTCCCAAGGAGAAAATAATCCTCCTCTCCTTTAGTAAAAAATATAAATGAATAACCAAATAAATGTATCCATCTGCGCCATGAAAACTGATTTGTTCAACGTGTTATAGTGGTCCTTCCTCTTTCGACTAACCCAAACTTGACTTTTTTTTATGCGCAACTCGGCGCATGTTTTTAGAAAAGCAGAGGAGACCTACCCTACCAGTGCACCTGGTCCATGCTCCAAGTTTAAGTGGAGTCCGAGTTGCTCATTTGCTTTGTTACTTTGTATATATTATTTTAGTTACTTTATGTTCTTTGTTGTGTATGTCTGTCTTCCATGTCTGGTCTTTGTCCCAGAATTACATTATTTTGATTACCGCTAGAATCTTGGTTACCTTGATTACCATTTTTTTTAAAAAAAGATTTGCATATAATTTGCAGAAATAATGAGTTAATGATTTTAGGACGGCATGGTATCTACTTTTAATACATATGATGGTTTTTTTCGCATTGGATGATTCTATAGTTAAAATATTTTAGTTGTTCAATTGTTTTTTTTAGAAACACAGGCTACTTATTGATTTAACAACACCGAATGTTATCAAAGTATTAAAAATAAAAATCTAAAATATTCATAGCGCGTATTTGTACAAATACGAAATCTATTAAAAATATTATTGTGTTTAAATAAGCATGGTAGTTGTAAGCAATATAAAAAACGAAAGCCTGGAACATTATTTTAACACCCCCCTTCCTTATTCATTAAGTGCTTAAAAATGCATTATACGTGCCGGTTGTTATATTTCCTCCACATTTTCTTCTGCCGATGCATTTGTCTAGTTTCGATATTCTCTGATGGATGTCTTTAAACATATCGCTCTCATTATCAAGAAGGTCTCTTTTAGATATATCTTCCGAAAGACTTTCTGAAAGCATTATCATAAACAGAAAAATCATGTCAAGATAAGAAATTAAAATCATTTGCGAAAATACGGCATACCAAGCAATATGCTAAACATATTAGAACTTTCACTTTATATGAAGGGTTTTTTATTTGTTATTGCATGCAATATAACAATTATCAAGTATTAAGTACCAGTCCACAAAAATACAGCAGTCCAGGCAATATCTTAAACATATTAGAATTTTCACTTTATATGAATTTTTTTGTTATTGCATGCAATATAACAATAAAGTATTAAGTCAACGTTCATATAAAAACATTAACAACACAATAGACACTAAACGTTTTAGCAAGGCTGTACCTTATACATGTACACATCCGCCATTATCACAAATAAGTTAGTACAAATAAATGTGGTTCGATTCCTTCATCATGTTTATTTCATTAGCAACATTTTAACAGTGAAAACTATTTAAAAACTTTTTTAACACTAGGTATCCATGATTGGATAACTAATTCTGAATAAAGATTTTTGTCAGTCGTCAGTCTTGATATTTAGTGAGGAAAGCAAACGGATATCGATGTTTAAGCCTGGTCATATTATTAAGCTGAATTAAATGAATTTAATGTATAATAGTCGAAGATCATTAAAATAGGAATCTTAAACTATTCATTGAAAAATTGTTTTGATAACAGGAGTTGCATATTCTTCATACAGTGCAAATTAAAAATAGGACATGTCCTAATCAGGTCTGTTAGTTTATGACAAAAACTCTTTTTATTATACTGAGTAAAACGTTGTTGTTCGTTATAAATGCAGTTTTACATACATTTAACAAACTCCGTCTAAGATTTAGACTTGAAATTTGATCAACTACATATTTAAAAATATTTATTCTTGTAGTTGAAACAACATATTGGATATCCAATAAAGCAACTTCTCCAAGTATTCTATTCATTCTTCAATCACGTTGTTCATTGCAGTGACTTTGCTACAACCATGGCTCTCTTTTGTTATTTTGTTATCAATCTATAAATCTGTTTAACAATACAAAATATTGACAAAGCTTTAGGGGCATATTAATTGACCAGTTTCTATTGAAAGAATTGACGAATACTCACTTGTGAAACTTTTCATAACAAGCTCCTTGTTATTTAAAACTGAACGAGCTTCTTAGGTTATAATATTATTATTGGTTAGGAGAGTTCAAATTTAATGAATTAAAATTATTTTATATGTTGTTGGCAAGATTTAATTTATTTAATTAAGATTTATAATAGTATAATAAAATCATAATTGTATCCTTAATTAATCTGCAAAGAAGTCCTATATATGATCACAAAAAATGAGACCTAATTTAAGGTTGTGCTAAAGTCAAAATCAAGGACATATTTTGTGAAGATAATTTTAGTTAAGATGTTAAGAATGCAATTATTATGGTTGTGAAAACTTTGATAAATGGCTCTTTATACGGTATTTTTCATATATGCATGGTTCCTTCCTTGACAAAACATGTTACTACAGTCATATTTTGCTTACAACAGAAGTGCACACATCATATTTTAAAATAAATGTACATATTTACCAGATATTTTTCGGGAATGCAAATATGCGGTAGCCTAAATATCTAGTGCATTGGAAACCAGCAATAATTTGTGACATATTGCCAGATTTGAATGAAAATTTTAACATTTTATGTTCATTTGCGTTTGTATTTAGCTGGATCGTGGCATATATTTTCCAAATTCATCTTAATTTAAAGAAATAACAATTTTTATAAAAAAGTTAATGCTAGCTTGCACTGCATATAATAATACATATAGGAACGTGACTCAATGAATTTTTGACAGCTGTTGATTTATTCTAAAATATTTTGTTTTTATTGTTATATAGGAGTTATAACACATTTTTTCCTCAGTTTGACTTGTGTTTGTGCGTTAAATACATATTAAGATGCATTCAGCAATGATTCAGTGCTAAATTTAGTGTGTATTCAAACACTATGAATGAAAACGTTCCATTAAGGAATGTCCTAGATATTGACCAAAACAAACTTAAATGTTGATTCCATTGAAAGAATCCTACTAACGTGCACTTTTAATGAAAAGTGTATGATTACTATTATAGTAAAGGTACAAGTGTTATGTGAAATGCAAACAGTTTGATGTTTATATAGATAACAATTTTTGAAATACTGCTTCCATTTAGCTAAGTGAATAAGTACTTTATAAAAAGTGAAAAAAATTATTGGAATTATATAGTTAGGGGTTAACTGCACTGTTTCTTATATTTTGGAATTAAAAGGCCATGATTACTAGTATTACAAATTTCATTTGTTTTATAGATTTGGAATAAGTGTATTGAGTTCGATTGAAATTTTGGACTATAAGTGTAATGAAAATGAAATTTAGATGTGGATTAGGTTTTTTTTTCATTGAAACGTCTTTAAATTAATTGCTATTAATACGCAGTTTGAAATTTACATTAAGGTTTCCATTGAAATTATTGATTTGGATTTAAATGTTGTTTTCATTAAAACTACTGTGGATTAAGTGCGATGGTTTTTATTGTTTGGGAAGTAGTGCAATAGCTTTCATTGAAATGAAACATTTGGATTAAGTGTTTTACGTATTTTTATTGAAATTACAATTTGTTCATTGATATAACTGGGGTATGATTGTAGTTCATGATTAAGTGTTATGATTCCCAGCTTTGGATTGAGTGTTATACATGTATGTGAACGATTTTCATTGAAATTATACTTTTGGATTAAGTACATCAGATTTAATCAGACTAAATACAGTATAATGACAAACGTGAGCAGGATATATGAAGAATTGAAACTAATTCAGTAGATACTTTGACCTGGAAATGTTAGTGAAGCAAATTAATTTGTTGGTTTTCCCTAAATTGTCATTTCATATTTGGAAAAAAATCCACAACCATTATTTTTCCACATTAATATTTTTCATGCGTCTGACATATTTAACAGACTGTCAGCATGTTCTTTTCAATTACGAAATGCAATACTTAAACAACAATAATCTAAAAATTAAAAAATGAACAGAATGCCACAAATTGTTATTGATATCTATAAGTTAAGAAAATTACATACGATGTGAAAAATAGAGGGTATTGGTTGCTTTAAACCTGTCCAGGTAAATTTTCATAGCTAAATGACTATCTATTAATCAACTCTTAAAATAAAAACAACTGGTCAGTTGAAGTATCCAAATAGCTTTGTCATTCCTGTATCATCCTGGTAAACCCGTCTCTTCCAAAGCGGTGCTTATCGCAAATACGGTAAACAAGATCAACAAGTTGACGACAATGGACACATGGAGTACAGAAATGAATCCTAAGGAAAAGTGGTGACTGTTTTTTTAAGTAAGTCTTACACCATTCCCCCTTTAAAGTTTTTCTCATTAGTAAATGATTCAAATGCTGAAGTAATCCTTGTAGAATGAAAAAAAAAATCTAGTTGGAAGTAACAAATTTCCTTTTTTTCTGAATTTTACGCAAATAATACGTCTAAACACAAAAAAAGAATTTCATTTGTATCTTCTTTATAACAACAACTCATAGAAACGTTATCAATTCAATTAATCATCAATTAACAATTTTACCAAGGCACCTAAGCCGAACATTTGTTACTTATAATACGGTTTATGTGATCGTCTTAAACGGCTGAGAGCACAAAAATGTTGTAGAAAGTGCCGATGGCATGTAAACTTGATTTATGGGTAAAAACACAGCAGTCGCACAGAAGGTCTTAGATATATCAGCATTTTTATAGAAATTTCCACGTGCATTATTGACACATGTAAGTGAATTTGACATCTTTTAATTCGCAATAATAATAATAATAATTTAAAAAAAAATAAAACACAAATCCTTCCACAAACATTACACATTTAGGATTCTAAAATAATTTTGATCTTGTTTTATAAAAAGCAACTCCACTTCATCGAAAAAAGTCGAATTCCTCTAAAAGCAGTCATTATTCCATGAAAATATTGGGTTAGAATACGTTTATCTCGAATTATGTTAAAAATAAAATGACCAAGATAAGTGTTATGTCTGGAGAAAAAATGAATTACACACGCGCCTTATCAACTTAAAGCATATATCTAACTATTGAAAGTAGAACATATGCCTTTTAACTGAGAGATGATGTAGTCCAATAATTCATACTTTTCCTTTTAATCAAATACAACAATTTTGTTTACTAACCTCAGATCTATTTCAAACTTATTTCTTAACAGTGTTTGCGATAAGCACCGTTTAAGGAGAAACGCGATTACCCGGGTGTTTATATTTTACAACTGATTGATAACAAAAGAGTGTCATGGTAGTAGAAATGTGTTTGTAATTTATAGATACAGCACGTAACTAACCAGCAGTCCCACATTTACTGATATCAGGTGTGGCACTAATTTATAATTTATAATTTCATATATCTATATTTTTTTTTTTATAATTTTATGATATTTTTAATTTTACTCAATTTATAATGAGTCCGGTAATTTTGTTAATATGGTCATTCCATATATTCCATGAAGGTCAATTGAACAGTTCAGCTTCTTTCAAATTTAGCCAATATTTAGTAAATCAGCATATTTTAAACAATAAAGTTAAAAAATGCTGAAATCAAGCTTTCGAAACAGAAAAAAATATCAATTAAACGAAGTTCATTTTTCCACAACTGTATGAAGTTTTCCTTAACTGTGTATTTTGTTACTTTTTTGTCCAAATTTGAAACCGTTGAGCTCACTCTTACATGAAATAATAAATAAATATTATAATTATAATAATACATTATATCAGTTTTTTTACAAATGCCTTTTATCCGATTGATATGCTGTATATAGATACTTTTTTAAACTGCACACAGAGACTCAGCTGTCTACAACTGACTCTTACACGTTTTTTTTTTTACATAAGTATGCCTTTAAACGTAAATTTTGTGTCGGTAACTTTTTTTGTAATCTCACTTATTAACTTACCAATTATGGTTATCATTCGATATTTCTAAATGTAACAATCATTTTCCTAAATATTCGACTTTTGAGTAATGGCGTAATGTAGTTCATTCATATTTTTTACCCAATATATGAAATAACTTTCAAAGGGGAACATACTGTGGATGAAATGTTTATCCAGTGATACAACTGATTTTGTTGCCTGATTTTGCCTGAATTGAGTCTAATGTATATCAGGTCCAAAGTGTAATAAGTGACCTAAATCGTGAATCTAGAGTATCTAGTATTATTCTTTCGAACTTTATTAAAGCCTGATTTTAAAAAAAAGTTTCCTTTTTTCATTTATTTGCATGGTAAGTACCATGACCTATTTTCTGCGCCGTTTTGTCGACACAAATATATTCTGTTGCGGATACATGGGAACTCGTATTCATGAAATAATCACATTATGATAATAGCTAGTTACTCTATTGGCAAGAACGGTTAGGCGTTTTAAAAAGCTTCATGCCGTTTTATAAAATAGGATTTGCATCAGCGTTTTAATAAAGAAATTCATAGCAGTATTTATACTTGTAACGATTTTTTTTTTCAAGTAGATATTTTTATCGCTAAAAACTGACATCGCATCCTTACGTTTTATATTTGAACCTTAAAACGGCATTAGAAATAAGAAAGATCTCCGTATTTTACAGAATAAATATTGTAAGTACAAGTAAAGTATAATGTAGGAAGCGTCAATCTATATCATATAATGAACACACACACACACACACACTAAAAATAGAAAAAAAACTTCTGTCGGAAAGACAGGTTTCAAAACAACTTGTATGTTAAATATATTGACATGTTAACTGGTAACGAGATGACTTTAATTGAAATAAATAAAACTTATATCAGAAAACATTGTAAACGTAAACCTGTACAAGTAAAAGTGATGTCAGAATACTAGTGGTCTCGACCTGTCAGTTGCATTTTCACTGTTTAAAGAAAGCGTAACTGTTGTATATTTTCATGTTTACCCGGTATCATTATACGTTTAGTTCGACTTGAAACTACATGCAACTTAATATTTGGAATACTATTGAAGCAAAAATGAATTTTCGTAACCTCGACATTCTGCGCCATATATATAGCCATTAGAGCCTTGTCTGCCATCAGTATGTAGTCCCCACTAAGAATGTTTTATAAGACACAGAAATTCACCAGAACCTCTTGTATGAGAATAGTAAAATTGCCATAAAATGAATCGAAAAGGATATTATTAATTTTACATTTTTTCACCTCCTCCATGCATGCTCTCATCCTTTGCTAGTTTCGTAGAGCCTGATATTTCATAAAACATAGTATTTGGGTGTTATTTTTGGAAAGGCACTCCTTTTTTGTACTAAAACTCAGTAATACATTTTTAGTATGCTACCATGGCTACTTATTTTTATGACATAAATTACTAATTTAGTTATAAATTACCTAAACCTCCACACATCAAGGATTAGAAAAATATGTACTCTTTTTTGAAAAAAAAACACACTTGATGTTTCTATGTGGACTGCATCTTAACAGCCTTATTTCTACTTAATGAGGCCAAATTTTAACCTATCGAATGGAACTACATAAAGCATTTCATGTTTTAAGATGGGACGTCACAAAACGCGATTAACGCTCCAGATTTCTTTGGAAAACCAGAGTTGACCTTGTCTTCATTTGTAAGTAAGAATGAAAATAATTAGCTTGGGTTGATTTGAAACATTTGGGGAGTAAAAAAAGGAGGAAGTGAAAATAATAGCTTATATTATACCGGGCCATTGAAATAAGTGATTTCGAGGAAAAACTAGGTTGCAAAAGTTACAAATTTTCTCCAATTTTGACCAGTGGAAAAAATATAACTTTCTTGCACTGACTCCTCGGACATTTATTCTATTTACGCTCCCTAAAATGAATATAAAATGAAACATGTTTACACCGAACCATTAAGGGGGTAGACCTAAGGTAGGGTACATTACTCATGAAATCAATGATATGTTATTTCATATTAAATTTTACCAAAGCTTAACAACTTTATATTTGAAACAGAATGAAATCAGTCCAAGTTACTTTGATGCTTACACGATATTGATGTAAAATGTTGAATACAAACGTTCCAATTATTTGTAAGAGGTGTGTTTCTCTCCTTAATAAATTGATCACATTAAAAACGAGTTTACGTCGGAAGTCCTTGCATATAAATTTCAATATATGTTGAACGTGTGTAATCCGAATACCTTCAATAACCTAGGTATTGGCATTAACGACCATATGTTCCTTAAAATCATATTTGTGAAGCATAACCAATAGAACCAAAACATGCAGATGGTAAAGGAAACGTTCTGTCCACCAAGTGGAATAAATGTCCAAAGCCCATTTAGATTATACTAGCAAATATGATAAAGATATTAAAAAAAAGTGATGATCCTTGAGATTTCTATGTCCAATTTATCGTTATTCGGCATCATTATGGTGTCATAAATGGATTTTAAATTCTATTTAGCAACTAATTAATGGATTGTAAAGATTTTTAGATTGCTTGATTTATATCATTTTTTATGTATTAACGTTAATTCACCTGATTATCCAATATCCTATCTAATTCATTCTGTGTTGACAAGGATACTGGAAATTATATATTTTAAGCAGTCGTAAGTAGGCAGTAATGGAAATAAAATCAAAATTTGAAAGGGAGACCGCTACACTCAATAATAAAAGAAACCTAAATCTGCATGAACAAAATCTAAGAATAAAATTTTAAAAAGTCTTTACCGTCTACGATGTTATAAGGGAAATAAAATTGCTATTCATATAAAACGAAGTACGAAGAAAATAGAACGGGAAAATAACATTTTAATCAAACAGAAACTCAATCAGACAAACGTATTGATATTAACTTTCAAAATCAATGATAAATTTCTTTCACATCAATTAAGCCTATTTTTTTTCAAAACTACTTTGTAATAGAGACAGTTTTGAAACAAATGCTGGTAAGTATAGCTGTAATTACAACAGTAAATAAGAATATTTATCAATTAAGTTTATACAATGAAGCAGTAGTCATAATATATTGTTGAGTAGATCATTTCAACTTGCGTAACATACTAAGCCGAACAACTCAGTTTAGCAGACCATCGATAAGTATTAAGCATCTTTGGGCGACTAGACGATAAAGATTGATGAGTTTATATAATTGTCTGTGAATTCGACTCAAAATAAACCTGACTACAATTTGTTTCACTTCATGGACCGTTTTGTTGAAGTTTTACTTTCTTGAGTTCAGAGTGTAATAGACGTGATTTGCGTTTTCCAACCAATAATGATAGTCTTGAATCACAAGTCCATCATTTTAAATAGAAATACTGTTTGTTCAAATGTCTTTAATATTCCAGTTCCAACCCATTTAGTTTAAGATTTTTATTCTTTATTTTCTTAATTTGAATTAATACCACTTTAAAATACATTGTATTTCACTGCTACTTCTGACTGCTTACATGTGATGTGACATTTTCTATGAAGTCCATATTTAAAGCAGAGGACGCTTACCCTACCAGTGCTCCCGGTCCATGCTCCCAGTTTTAGTGGAGTTCGAGTTGCTCATTTACATTTGTTACTTTGTATGTACTATTTTGGTTATTTTATGTTCTTTGTTGTGTGTGTCTGTTTACAATGTCTGGTCTTTGTCCCTAGATTACATTCATTTGATTTCAGGTACAATCTTGGTTCCCGTGATAACCTTTCCGTTGACGCAGGTACACTAACCCCTCATTTCAAACATTACATTTTGAAATAAGTAGGTAAAGTTAATAGATAAAGATAATTTTTGTTTATTACAAAATGTTATTGATTTGCGGTTCTGAAAAAAAAAGATAATCTGTGTTTTGTATATTGATTTTTATACATTTAATCACCGATAGCATAAGACGATGTCCATCTAAGTCTTCTATAACCAATAATCAAAACAATTAAGTATGTCTTAATGTCTACCATGGCAATAAAGCAACTGTATACATTTTGATCAATACGCATCAAGATCTTGTCTGTAACTTAGATGGGTGTAGGTGATGAACTCATGTAACAGACCAATAAATCTTAACCTACACAGACAATGATGACGTCATAACAATCGGTCCGATTGGGCAGCACACGAAATTTTCTTGTATATCATGAAAGTTTAGGTGAGATGCTTACTTACGCCTGATCCCCATCGATTAGCATGTGTCAGAGAAAAACTTTTCAACGGGCATGAATCTATATCAAGTTTTCCT